>RJWM01014446.1:0-50493 GCA_004363535.1 Dasyprocta punctata
TTTAGCTGAGAGAATATTTCTGATTTGAATTTCTCTATAGCTTCATCAAGCTGTTTCTTTACTGCATTTTCTATCATTTCAGAAAGTCCATTTGTGTGACTCCCACTGTCTTCCATTTCAATGTGTCTTGGGTTTGTTCTCAGTGGGCTGGGGGACTGAGACTGTGTCTTGGTCTTTTGTTTTGTCATTTTCTTCTAGAGCCTATGTGGCTCTGTGTCCTGCGAAGCTGACTGGGCATTCCCCTGGTGGGTCGCACTGAGCCTCAGGACCCAGTACAGCTGCAAGTGAGGGTGGCCTCCTGGGGTTTGTGGGTGGAGCCTCCACCTTCCCAGGTGGGGGCCAAGGCCTCCCAGTCCCAGGGAGCTAGGCAGAGTGTTCCCTGGAGTGTGGCGCCGCCTTGACCTTAAGTCTGGCTGCAAGGAGCTCAGGGGTTCAGCTGTACTAGACAAGCCTGGGTGAGTCCCAGGCCTACAGTGCCGGGGCCTTGCTTCTCGCTGGGTGGGGCCTGCCGCAAGCTCTAGGATGCAGCGCAGGCCGCTCCACTGAAGTATGGGGCTCGCGTGTGCTCCGTACTCTGGTCGGGGGAGCCCAAGCTCTCCAAGGCCCTGCAGCTATGCTGGTCAGTCCCTGATGAGCAGCTCTGGGGTCCTGGACTGGGCTGGGCTGAGTACCTCTGTGTCCTGTGAGGCTGGCCGGGCTTTCCTCTGGTGGGTCGCGCTGAGCCGCGGGACCCAGTAGAGCTGGATCTTGTGCGCAGCAAGTCTGTGCAGAGGCTTTCAATTTGGTGTGATCCCATTTGTTGATTCTTGGTGCTATTTTTGGTACAATGGGGGTTTCGTCAGAAAGTCCTTGCCTATGCCTGTGTCGTCAAGAGTTTTACCTGTTGCATTTTCCAGCAGGTTAAATGTTCCTGTTTTAACATTTAGATCTTTGATACACTTTGATTTTAGCTTAGCATATGGTGAGCTGTATGCATTTAGAGTTTTTCTTCTGCATGTGGATAGCCATTTTTTTCAGCACCATTTATTAAATCAGCTGCCTTTCCTTCAGTGTATGTTTTTGACCCCTTTGTGAAAGATAGACAGTTGAATGTGTCTGGGGTTGTTTCTGTATCCTCTGTCCTGTTCCACTAATCTACGTGTTTGTTTTCTTGCTGGTAACATGGTGTTTTGATCGCTGTAGCTATGTAATATAACTTCAAGTCCAGGATTGTGATACCTTCTGCTTTGCTCTTGTTACCTAGGATTGCTTTGGTTATTCTGGGTCTCTTCTGGTTAAGCATGAATTTTTGGATTTTTTTTGTAGTTTTGTAAGGAAAACCATTGATATTTTCATTGAAATTGCCTTAGATCTTTATGTCAGTTTTGCAAGTGTGGACATTTTGACAATATTGGTTCTGTGTATCCAGGAATATCTTTCCATTTTCTGATATCCTTTTCAATATCCTTTTTCAGAGAACTGTAGTTTTCTTTGTAGTGATCTTTCACTTCTAGTGGTAATTCCTAAGTATTTTATTTTTCTTGATGCTATTGCAAATGTTACTCTTTTCCTAATTTCTTTTTCAGTGAGTTTATTGTAGGTGTACAGGAACAATTCTGAATTTTGTATATTGATTTTGTTTTCTGATACACTACTGAAATAGGTTATTAATTCTAGGAATCTTTTGATAGAACTTTTTGGGTCTTCTATGTAGCAGATCATGTTATCTGCAGATAATGATAATTTGACTTCTTTTGCTGTGTCCATCCCTTTTATTTCAGTTTTTACCTATTTAATATGATGTTGGCAGTGCGTTTGTTATAAATGGCTTTTGGTAGATTTAGATAAGGTCCTTGTACATCAGTAGTGGTGAACCTATGTGGCATGCATGCCACAGTAGACTGTTTGTGTCATTGCAAGCTCTAAGAGACTTACCATCACTGTTCTATACCTATTTTCTTGGGAGTCTTTACACAAATGGATGTTGGATTTTGTCAAAGACTTTTTCTGAGTCTATTGAGAGGATCATAGGACTTTTGTTTATGCTTCTACTTATATGATGTGATGTTGAACCATCCTTCTATTCTTGGGATGAAGCCTACTTGGTCATGATGTATGATTTTTTTTTTGATGATTTGTTGCATTCTGATTAGTTGTATTCTGCTTGCCAGAATCTTGTTTATGAAATTTCTATGTTCATAAAAGAAATCGGCCGATAGTGTTTTTTTTTTTAAACTTAGATTATTGTCCAGTTTTGAAATCAGGGTAATGGCATCTTTCAGGAATGACTTTGGATATACTCCTTTTCTTTCAGTTTTATTGAGGAGTTTGAGAGGTGTGGTATCTTCCCCGAAATTTTTGTAGAATTTTGTGGTGAATGCCTTAATTAACGTATCAAGCACTTCATTGGATTTCTTCTTCAGATTGCCATGCAGAATGAATCACTGTCAGAGCAGAAACCCAGGCTGTGTTTGCGGTTATGATAGCTACGGACGTTTTGGGGCTAGGGACGCTAGCGCAGTCTATTGTTGCTCCATGATGCTTTCGGTCCTCTCCCAGGTTACCTGCATCAGTGGCGACAGGTTCCCTCCCTGAGAGGTGAGGTTCTTTTCCTGCTGCTTTGTTCATTTCTCTGTGTTGTTCTCTATTTCTCCTGCTTCTCTGTAGTTTCCAGTTTGCCTGTTAGTTCCTTCCCAGTTTCTGGAGATCTGCTTCCTTTTTTCCTTTTCACCAAGTTGTTTTCCAGGTGTCTCAATTCCATGTCATAGACACATGTTGTATTTTGTTACTGTTCTCTACTCTGCCATTTGTCATCAAGGCCCTCTTTTGCTGTTTGTGTGAGAGTTTTAAATTATGATTGGGTATTGAATTTTGTTAAGTGTTTTTTCTGCATTGATTTATATGATCTTATGATTTTCTTCTTTTACTTATTAATAAGATGGGTTACTTTGGTTTTCTAATATGGAACCATTCCTGGGGTACATGCTACTTCATTGCGGCTTTGTTTGCTAATAATTTTGTTAAGGATATGTGACACTTAAGCTGGCTTGCCAATTTAATTGGTTTGCAAACTGCCCAAGGGATTAGTAAGTGCACCCATGTTTACTGTGGTGCTATTTATGATGACCAAGATATAGATCAGTCTCTGTTCTCCTCAGTAGGTGAATGAGTAAAGAAAATATGGTTTATACACACAGTGAAGCATTATTCAGCCTTAAAGAAAATGAAATCCTATTGTTGGCAGGGAGATGGGTAGAACTGGAGTACATTATACTAAGTGAAATAAGCCAGTAACATAAGTATTGCATGTTTTCTCTCATGTGTAGAATCCCCCCCACCAAAAAAGTCAGATGACCTGAAAATAGATGGACTATTCTGAAAGGGGAGTGAGGGCGGCACTGGGGGGAAGGAGGGGAGTAGAGAGATGGGTACAATCAGAGCATACTACGTGCACACATGGGAAGACACAGGGAAACCCATTAATTTGTACAATTAATATAAGTTAATAATTACAATTAAAATGTATTTTTTGATGATACAAAGTAAGTATTGCTTACTTGTGTTTAAAAAGATACTGTGTTTCAAGATTTAGATCGATTTACCACAAAGAAAGTTGACTATCACTACATTCCATGGGAATACACTTTACTTTTTAAATGTATCACCAGGTTGGTTTTATTCCACCCTTCTTAGACTCTCAGCCACTTCATCTGTTTGCTGTGTTGTAGAGACATTTGAATGATTTTTATGGAGTCCAGTGTTGGGAATAAATGATAAAAATAATCTCTTTCTCTCTGTATCTGTAATTGTTGTGACTATTTTTAAATAATAGAACTTGAATCCTTATTATTTAAAAGTTTGAATGTAAACATCTCTTGTAATCTTGTGGCAAAAGAATGCAAAAAATCATAAACTCTTGAGTCTTCGGAGAGCGTCTGTGTTTCATTACAAACCCTACTGCATTACTATTAAAGAGATGAAAAGTTATGAAATATTTTGCTGGAAAGAGATGCCACAGGGATTTAATAATTTTCATGGGGATTATAGTTTCCCAAATAAACTGTAGTCATGTCTTAATCCTTCCAGGAAAGACAGGAGGGGTTCTTCAAACAGGCTGCCCAAGCTTTTTGTTCATAGTTTGCTTTTTGATTCAGCATGATGGATTAGGAGGAGTAAGAACCAGAGCTGTGACGGCCTTTGCTAATTCCCACCTGGTGCCCAATTCCTCTTTCTTTAAAAAGCTCTCCAAGTTCATAAGTCTACAAAAGGCTTAATCTCAGTCACTGGAGGAGTGCCGTGGCTTGAGGTTGTGGATAAGGAACATAGCTTTTATATGTCAATTACAAAAATCCATTGTTATTAAAAATTTAATCTGCATATTGAAAGCAGCCCAAGTGTGAATCCTGTTTGAACGGTGCTGCACTGGACAAAGCGGTGAGCACGAGGGGCCCTCCCGGTGACTTAGTGAGTCCATCTTGTCACCGACGGCCCTGTGAGCCTCCCGGTAGAGAAGATGCTGTTCAGCGGCCTCTGGGCGTCTGTTCACCCGTAGTGCACCCCCACAGTCATATCCCTCCCCAGTGCACATGTGAGGCTTCCTTCGCCGTGCTCGTCAGCCTTCTCCTTCCTGCTGTGGCTGCGCCACCCTCATCCCCTTCACCTTGGCAAAAACTTAGTAGGAAAGGAATGTAAAATTATGACACTCGCTCCGTACATGTGAGAGTTTCAGGCAGAGAAATTATAAAATATGAGGCCATGTGGCTACTAAGTATTTCTTCTTTCGCTTCTATGATGTCATATAAAACAGCTGATAGTGCTGTGGTGAGAAGGAACAAGTTAGTGCTAATTGCTGAACCAGCAGCTCTCCCGTTTTGGGGGACTCATACATTGGCCAGTCTTCATTATCATGAAATGTGTAGCAGAAAATTTGCCATTATTAATTAAAACACTGATATTAAAGAATGAATTATTTAAAAAATGAGAACTAAAGCCATCCGTATATTCAAATTCTTTCTCATTTACTCGAAGTAGTGGAAGAGAGTATGGAGTGAGCATGGAAAATTCCAGATGTCAGTGAGAGCGTGACATTCCTGAAAGATAAAAAATGTCAATAATTACTAATTTAAGTCGCAAGGCCCACAAAAGTCAAAGTAATAGATGGCAATAGGGACCTATATTTGCTCATTCCCTGTCATTATTACCTATAGGGGGAAGTAATTTTGTTCTTGATGTTTTCTTAAAGTCCTCTTTGAGACTTAGTTTCTAATATGTAAGTGCTTAGCATGCATTCAGCCATATATACTGACAAGAAAAGAAAACCATTGGTAAGAAACTATAAATTAATCTTTGTTTTGAGAATGAACTTGGGATTTCAGACTACTGTATGAGGCTCTGCACTGAAGTGTTAATAAGTGCCAGTATTTTTGTATCTCATTTCCTTTTATCTGTACAACTATGATGAGAGTGCTGGGCAGGGGTTCCAGGGTAAAAAGGTGGCAGTCAATGGAAAACGTAAAAGCATGTTCACATCTGGTGTTTGGTTCCTGGGCCGTTCAAAAGTTGCAGTCTCTTAAAATGTCAGCGTGTGTGCGTGATGTTGTCTATTAGGAAATTCCGGTAACAGCTTGTCTTTGAGACTCTATTCACTTGAAGTTTAGGAAAAGCATGAAATGAGACTATGGAATTGTATAAGTTTTACTCTCCTTAGGTCTTTGATGAATGTATACAATAAGCTAAAAAACTTCAGTCCTATAATTATCCCCTTTAGTTAATATATTTTATTGTTTTAGTGTGTTCATGTGGTTTACTTGTTTTGTCCACTTCCCTCCATTATTTTATCTCAGTGTATTTTAAGATCAGAGATTGAAGTACAAGTTATTGAAATTGTTACATTTTGAACAATACTTTAGAAATATATTGGAATCTGACATAATTTTATTTATTTTTATTCACATATTTATTGATGTAAATTAGAAATTATGGTTTATATGTAATTGATAAGTATAGTTTTAGATCTATGTGTAAATAATGCATTTATAAATATATACTTATTGAAAGTATATTTATTTCAAAAATTTTTTTAGTGTTTACATATATAACATTCATTTTCAATGTATGTGTAGTCAAATCTTTTTCCACTGGTATCTTAAATGGAAATTTTAAAGTTTATTCTGTTTCTTTAAATTGATCAGTGTTATAGATTAATCAGCGTTCATCTTTTTCTGTATGAAATTAGTATTTTCTGCTTTTTCCTGAAAAAAAGTTTTAGGGTAACTAGCAGGAGCGGCAGGGAGTTTGCAGAGTGAACACACAAACTTCCTGAAGACGTGGGACTCAGAAGACAGTGCAGTGGCAGTTGTGAGGAGCTAACCTGACACAGACTGCTTTAAACATGCACATCCTGCTTTGTTGCTCTTACACTCCTGGTATCCAAGCAAAACCAAGATAATCATTTTCACTCCATTCACAGCTCAAAATCGACTCTTATTCAGAAATTAAGGAAATTTTATTTGCTTTTGAGAGTCTGAGTTGTGTGGAGATACTCAGGTCAGAAACAGGGAGGAAAGCCAGTAGTTTTGTTTTATTTTGTTTTGTTTTTGGTTCTTGAGACAGGGTCTCACTATGCAGTTCAGTTTGGCTTTGAACTCACTTTGTAGCTCAGGCTGGTCTTGAACTCTTGGATCAGCCTCCCTAGTGCTGGGATTACAGGTGTGTGCCACTATGCCTGGCAAGCCAGTGTTTTTAAATAATGAGTGTATGTCTCACATTATACTAAATTATTATCAGATGTAAAAACAGAGTTTTCTATAAGCAGGCATGTATCTATGGGGATATGTAGGTGTCAGTAAAAATTAGGCATTGCACGGTATTGATATACAAAATTTGGGCCATGAGTCCTTTGAAAATCTATATAGACAATAATACATAGTTACACAAAATTTTTCTGCAATTTTTTTGGGGTGGAATAGGAATTGAGAAACCCTAAAATAAAGAAAAGAACGTAATTTCGAGTCATCGTTTCTTCATTATTGTTTTCCACAGACATCTTACATAAGGACATTTGGTACAGTTAGGTTCTCTCACCATACCATATGGCCTTTTTTTTTTTAGGTGTTCTTTGTTATAAATGAGCATTTATTTTTGTGAGTCTCTTATGCCTATATCCTGAACTTGACTGTAAGCTCTGTAAAAGCAGAAAAATACCCTCACTGATTCATTCTCCTTGATGAGTGCACAGTAAACACAGATACTGGTTGAACAGACTGATAAATGAGTGTGGGTTTGACACTGGATACAGAAGTTAGAGATGATAGCATTGTGTGTGCTACCGGTTTCATGGAACGTGAGTCACTTGTCCAGTTCACATTTACTGAGCACCTATGAAGGCAAAAGCTTTGGGCAGGGCATTGTTAGTTTTTTTGACCAACAAACTGTGTAGTCCAGGTTGTCTTTGAAGTCACTGTGTAGCGGAGGCTGGCCTTGAACTCACAGCAGGCCACCTGCTTCAGCGTCTCAAGTGCTGGGATTATAGGTGTGCACTACTGTGCATATCTCTAGAGCTTGTTTTTGAAAAGTAGACAGTATTGATGATCACACAGACAGGGAACAAGCAGCTTGGGTGAGAGGAAATGGCAGAATGGTGGGAAGAAAGACAATGGATAAAAAACCATTTCCTCTAGTGGGTAATAGTTATAGAAAACGTGGTGGAACAAAGATGGAAACTATTTTGGTAAAGGGTTTGTTGTGTCCTGGTTTCTTCATAAGTGGATTTTGAGGTAAGGATTGTGGAAAAATAATTTTTTAAAGGAAGAAGTAAGGGAGTGAAGGAAAGGGAAAGAATCCACAGAAGACGTGTGTGTGTGTGTGTGTGCATGTGTTGTTATAGCCTGATTAGTAGACAATAGAGATTTGCTACAAACTTGGCTGTACATTAGAAACAGGTGAGAATATTTTAAAGGAAAATTAATAACTGGATTCCATCTGAGATGAATTAATTCAGAACCTTTTCATGACAAATCTTTTAAATCTCCTCCTGTAGAATCAAAGGATTGACTGAATTATGGATTCCTGAGCAAATGTGTAGCAGGATGTAAACATTATTTTAGGTAAATAAATGCATTGGTACTTATAGGCTGGACTGAAGGAGAAAATGGAGTTTTAGCCAGAGGGCAGTGCCAATAGCAGAGATAATGGAAATAAAAACACGTGTGAGAGAGAGGTTTAGGAATTATCTGTGAGACTTTCTAACTGGTTGAATGTGAGGACTTGCCCTGGTGGAAGAAGTAAAGACGGCTTGAAGATGTTCAGGCTGAAGTCTGCCTTTGCAGCGAAGTTCACTGAAGTGCTATGATGCTCAGACTGTTTGGAAAGTCCTATCAGCATACGCCACCGACATTTTCAGATGGAAAATAACAGGTACTTATTTTTATTGAGGCAGCTTCTCTCAGGGAGAGCCTGGATTGTTCTTTCATCAAAAACTAGAAATTCTAAGAACACTTTCTGGATAAAAACACTGTTTAAATCATGTGATTCTTAAGAGAACTAAGTATGTCTTATCTGGCTTGAGAATTTGATCCCAAAGAACTGGGATCTTGTGTATTCAGAAGATGCTTTCGTAATACTATCGTATTGTGCTAATGTCAGTATACCAGTTAAGGGGTTAGGATTGTCAGTTCTGCTATTAATATTGCTAAATATACAAGTTTATATCTACTTTTCTTCCATTCATTTTTTTGTGAAAAGCATGATTGCTTACATAGAAAATAATGTAGATTATAGATTATTTACAAAGAATCTACATAAAAATCAATAGAACCGGCAAGCAGGTTTAGAAAGGTTGTGGTACAAAGTCACAAAACCATATACAGAAATCTAGTGTTGGCCTATATGCAAGCAATGAACAATTGAAAATTAAAATTGTAAAGGCACAAGTTACATCACAAAAAAGCTTAAAGTAACATTACTGTATAAGTCTACCAAAATACATTATTTATCTATATCCTAAAAACTATAAAAACTGATCAGAAGTACTCAAACACAACCTAAACAAGTGGAGAGAGATTATGTATGTGAATTGGACAAATATCAAAACGTTTATTCTCCCTAAACTTATCTATAGTTTAACCTCAATGTTTATCAAAATCTCAGCAGAATTCTTTTTTTTTTCTTCTTAGTGAAGGGAGGCATTAAATTTACTTCTGGACACGCCATGTGGATGACAAAGGAGGGCCATTGTGCTTTTTATTTAACTATCTTAACTATTTTTATACATATATGCATAAATATATACATAGGTTTTCTTTCAGTTTGTCACACAAGTAAAACAATATGATGCTTACACATGTGTGAATTATTTATTTCACTAATAAGTATGTTCTCAAGGTGCATCCATTGTATAAAAGGGTCGAGTTTATCATTCTTTATAGCTGAGTAGTATTCCATTATATAGAAATAGCACATCTTTTTGTCCATTCCTCAGTCGATGGGCATTTAAGTTGTTTCCAAGATCTGGCTATTATAAACTGCTGCTATAAACATAGGTGCATATATATCGCTGTGGTATGATGTTTTTAGTTCTTTTGGGAAGATAGCCAGAAGGGGAATAACTGGGTCAAATGGGATATCCAATCCTAGCTTTTTGAGGAATCTCCACACTGACTTCCACAGTGGTTGCACCAGCCTGCATTCCCACCAACAGTGGAGAAGGGTTCCTTTTTCCCCACAGCCCCGCCAGCATTTGTTATTGGTTGACTTCTTAATACTAGCCATTCTTTCTGGGGTGAGGTGAAATCTCAGTGTTGTTTTCATTTGCATCTCTCGAATGACCCACTATTGAACATTTTTTCACGTATTTGTTTGCCGTTTGTACTTCATCCGGGAAATGTGTGTTCATCTCAGATGGCCATTTTTGGGTTGGGTCTTTAAATCTGGGAGGATTGATTTTTTTGAGTTCTTTGTATGTTCTTGATAGTAATCCTTTATCTGAGGGACAGCTGGCAAACATTTTTTCCCACATTGTGAGGTGTCTCTTTACTCTGTTGGTGGTTTCTCTTGCTCTGCAAAAGCTTTTCAGTAGGACGAGATCCCATTTGTTAATTCTTTGCAATAGTTCTTGTGCAATCTGGGTTTTATTCATAAAGTGTTTGCATACACCAGTGTCTTCAAGAGTTTTACCTACTCTATCTTCCAGCAAATATAATGTTTCTGTTTTAATATTGAGATCTTTAATCCATTCAGATTTTAGCTTAGTACGTGGTAAAAGACATGGGTCCAGTTTTAATCTTTGGCATGTGGAAAGCCAGTTTTCCAACACTGTTTATTAAAGAGGCTATCTTTCTTCCAATGAATGTGTTTGGCATCTTTGTCAAAGATAAGGTAGCTTAGTGTGTCTGCAGTTGTTTCTGCATTTTTTAATCTATTCTATTGATCTTTGGGTCTGTTTTTGCCAGTACCACACTGTTTTTATCACAGTAGCTTTATAATTTCAAGTCAGGGATTGTGATGCCCCTGTCTTGTCTTTGTTGCCCAGGATTGCCTTTGCTATTCTAGGTCTTCTGGTTCCAGATGAACTTTAGGATTGTTTTCTCTAACTCTGTAAGATATGCTATTGGAATTTTGATTGGTATTGCATTGAATTATAACAGTTTTGGGAGTATGGCCATTTTCACTATATTGATTCTTCCTACCCAAGAGCACGGGATATCTCTCCATTTTCTAATATTTGCTTCTATTTCCTTTTTCAGAGTACTATAGTTTTCAATATATATTTCATTTACATCTTTTGTTAGATTGAATCTTAAGTATTTCATTTTTTGGATGCTATTATAAAAGGTATTGTTTACCTGATTTCTCTCTCAGTGAGTTTGTTATTCATGTGCAAGAAGGCTATTGATTTTTGAGTGTTGACTTTGTAACCAGCTACATTGCAAAGTCTGATTATTAAATCTAGAAATCTTTTTGTGGAGTTTTTGAGATCTTGTAAGTAGAGTATCATGTCATCTGCAAATAATGCTAGTTTAAGTTCTTCTTTTCCTATCTTTATTTCTTTTATTTCTTTCTCTTGTTTAATTGCTGTGGCTAAAGTTTCCAGGACTATGTTGAATAAAAGTGGAGACAGTGGTCATCCTTATCTTGTTCCTCATTTTAGAGTAAAAACTTTCAGTTTTTGTCCATTTAGTGTGATATTGGTTGTTGGTTTGTTGTAGATGGCATTTATCAGGTTGAGATAAAGACCATCTATTCCAATTTTCTGTAGACTTTATGATGAGTCAGTGCTGGACTTTGTCAAAAGCTTTTTCTGCATCTATTGAGATAATCATATGATTTTTATCCTTTGCTCTGTTAATATGATGTATTATATTCATGGATTTATGTATGTTGAACCATCCCTGCATCTCTGGGATGAATCCCACTTGATCATGGTGTACAATCTTTTTAACAGTTTGCTGCAGTCTGTTTGTCAGTATCTTATTGAGGATTTTTGCATCAGTGTTCATTAGTGGCCTGTAATTCTCTTTCTTAGTTGGGTCCTTCTCTGGTTTTGGAATCAGAGTAATGCTTGCTTCCAGGAATGAATTTGGGAGTATTGCTTCTCTTTCAATTTCATTAAAGAGTTTGAGAAGTAGTGGTGTTAAGTCTTCACTAAATTTCTTGTAGAATTCAGCAGTGAATCCATCAGGGCCTGGGCTTTTCTTGGTTGATAGGTTTTCAATTACATCTTCAATTTCATTTGTTGATATTGGGTTCTTTAGGATTTTTATATCATCTTGATTCAACTTTGGTAATTCATATGTATCTAGGAATCTGTCCATTTCTTCTGTATTTTCCATCGTACTAGAATACAAGTTTTCAAAGTCGGTATAGATAATTTTCTGGATTTCTACAGGGTCTGTTGTGATTTTACCCTTTTCATTCCTAATTGCATGGATTTGAGTCCTTGCTTTCCTTTTTTTTTTTGATAAGGCTGGCCAAGGCTTTATCAATTTTGTTAAATCTTTCAAAGAACCCACTGTTTGATTCATTGATTCTTTGTAATTTTTTTAGCCTCCAGTGTGTTAACTCCTTCTCTGATCCTTATAATTTCCTCCCTTATATGAGCTTTTGGTTTAGCCTGCTCTTCTTTTTCTAGAAGTTTGAGGTTCAGCATTAAGTTGTTTATATGTGCTTGCTCTGTTTTCCTGATATGGGTATTTACTACTATAAATTTCCCTCTTAAGACTGCTTTCATTGTATCCCACAAGTTCCAGTATGTTGTATTGTCATTGTCATTTGACTGTAAAAACTGTGTAATTTCTTTAATTTCATCTGTGACCCATTGATTGTTCAGTAGTGTGCTATTTAATTTCCATGTGTTGATGAAGTTCTTGTGGTTTCCTTTGGCACAGCTTTCCAATTTCATTGCACTGTGGTTTGATAGTATGCATGGGATAATTTCAATTCCTTTACATTTACTAAAGTATGTTCTATGAGCCAGTATATGTTCTATTTTGGAGAATGTCCCATGTGCACCTGAAAAGAATGTTTGTTCTGGTGTTGTATAGTGAAAGACTCTATAGACATCTACTAAGTCCATTTGCTCAAAAGTTTGATTTAGTTCTAATATTTCATCATTGATTTTTTGTTTAGTTGATCTGTCTTTTTGTGACAGTGGGGTACTGAGGTCTCCCAATATAATTGTATTAAGGCTTATTTGATGTCTATTAATATTGTTTTGTATAACTGGGTGCACTAATAATTATTGCATATATATTTATGATTGTTATCTCTTCCTCTTTGGTTGTTTCCTTTGCCAGGATATAGTGACCTTCTTTGTCTCTTTTAAACAGTCTTGGCTTAAAATTAATTTTATCTGCAAATAGAAGAGCAACCCCTGTTTTTTTCTGAATTCCTGTTGCATGGAGTATTGTTTTCCATCCTTTGACTTTCAGTCTGTGTGTTTCTTTTTGAATTAAATGTGCTTCTTGTATGCAACATATTGTTGGATCTTGCTTCTTGATCCATTCTGCCAGTCTATGTCTTTTGACTGGTGAATTGAGACCATTAATATTAATGGTTAAAAATGATATGTATTGAGTTATATTTGTCATGTTATTGTCCTATTATTGGCTCCCCCGCCTTTTTTTTTCTTTTTCTCTTCCCTCTAATTGTTTGCCTTTCCTGGTAGATTCCTTCTGTTGGGGTTCATGGAGTTGTTG
Source organism: Dasyprocta punctata (assembly GCA_004363535.1). Lineage (NCBI taxonomy): Eukaryota > Metazoa > Chordata > Mammalia > Rodentia > Dasyproctidae > Dasyprocta > Dasyprocta punctata. The sequence goes on from RJWM01014446.1 coordinate 13,173, forward strand.
TCCTTATTATCTTCTAAAATGTCCTTCAGAACATTTTGAAGTGCTGGTTTGGTGGTTTCCTCAGATGTTCTTTTTCATAGAAGTATCTTATTTCTCCATCTATTTTGAAAGATAGTTTTATGGGATACATCAATCTTGGTTGAAACTTGTTTTCCTTTAGAACTTGGAGTACTTCGCTCCAAGCTTTCCTTGACTTGAGAGTTTGTGCTGAGAAGTCAACTGTAATTCTGGTGAGTTTTTCATTATAAGTGATTTCTTTTCCCTAACAGCTTTTAAGATTTTACTCTTGTGTTGGATTTCTGGAATCTTGACTATGATATGCCTGGAAGTAGACTTTTTTTGGTCAGTGCTAATTGGAGTTCTATATGCCTCACTTATTTGTATATCAAATTCTTTTTCTCTACCAGGAAACTTTTCTGCCATGATGTCCGTGAACACGTTTTTAATGTCATTTGTGGTATCTCCTGCTTGTTCATTGACTCCAATTAATCTTAAGTTATTCTTCTTTGCTCATCAAGCAACTACTGCATTGACTTGTCACGTTTCCTTGCAAGTTTTGATAAATCTTTCTTTTCCTGGTCACTAACTACAAGCCTGTCTTCAATATGAGCTCATGTCCTCACATTGTGCTAATCTGCTTTGAATACTTTCTTTCCTTTTTATTTTAAAAATGCAAAACAAAAAAAGGGTAGAAGTAATACAGAATTAAAAAAAACAGTAAGGAATCAGTACTAGTCAATGTATTACATATTGTTATTTTAGAAGTAGTTGTTCAAGTTATGAAATCTAGGCATAAAAAATGATCAGGCAATCAAACAATGACAATGCAAACTACCTTTCTGTTGAACTAACAGAGAATTAGTAGTATAGTTATCTATCTTGCATACTTATACTACATACAGTTATACGTGTATATCTACAAACATATAATCTTTTCCTTTCTTCTTTCCCCTGTCACAACTCTTCTTTAATTTTGAGCACTTTCCTCCCTTTTCTTATTATAATATCTACTGTACATTTTGGATCTTATTACTCTTTCAGTTTTTTAAAAATGGTTATTTATTTTTTACACTAGGGAGACAATACAGTATTTACAAATGTGAGTCTGATTTACTTCAGTTGCAAGTATAGTCTCCTTGCTTCCATTTACCTATAAAAGCCTAAAGGTCATCCTTTTTAGAGCTGAGTAACATTCCATTGTATAAAAATACCACATCTTTTTCATCCATTCTGCAGTTGCTGGGCATTTTGGTTGTTTCCAAGATTTAGCTATTACAAGTTGTGCTGCTATAAACATGGATGCACATATATCGCTGTGACATACTTTCAGTTTTTCTGGGAAAATACCCAGAAGGGGAATAGCTGCATTGAAGGGGATTTCAAATCCTAGTTTTTTGAGGAACTCCATATTGATTTCCACAGTGGTCGCACCACTCTACACTCCCACCAATAGTGGAGAAAGGTTCCTTTCTCCCCACAGCCCCGCCAACATTTGTTATCAGTTGATTTCTTAATGGCAGCCATGCTTTCTGGAATGAGATGGAATCTCAATTTTGTTTTAATTTGTATTTCTTGAATGACCAGTAATGTTGAGCATTTCTTCATGTCTTTACTTGCCATTTGTATTTCTTCATCTGAGAAGTGTTTGTTCATCTCAGATGCCCATTTTTGGATTGGGTCTTTGAATTTGGGAAGCCTGATGTTTTTTAATTCTTTATATGTCCTTTGTCTGAGGGACACTTGGCTAAAATTCTTGCCCATTCTGTAGGCTTCCTGTTTACTTTTTTGGTGATTTCTTTTGAAGTGCAAAAACTTTTTAATAAAATGAGTTCCCAGTTGTTGATTCTTTGAAGTACTTCCCATGCAGTTTGCCTACAGTACCTTCCCATGCAGTTTCCCAAAGAGTTTCTTTGCCTACCCTTATGTCTTCAAGATTTTTTCCTACCTTGTCTTCCAGTGAATTTATTGTTTCTATTTTAATATTTAGATCTTTGACCCATTTTGACTTTAGTTTAGTACATGGTGATAGACACGTTTCATTCTTCAGCATGTGGAATGCCAATTTTTCCAGCATCACTTAGTAAAGAGGCTATCTTTCTTCCAGTGAACATGTTTAGTCCCTTTTTCAAATATAAGGTGGCTGAGTGTCTTTGTAGTTGTATTTGCATCTTCCAATCTGTTCTACTGATCCTCAGGTCTATTTTTTTTGCCAGTACCATGCTGATTTTATCATTATAGCTTTGTAGTACAATTTCAAGTCAGCAATTGAGATGCGTCCTGCCTTGCTTTTGTTGCCTAGAATTGTCTTTGCAATTGTAGGTCTTTTCTGGTTCCAGATGAATTTTATGAGTGTTTTCCCTATATCTGTAAGGTATGTTAATGGTATTTTGATTGGAATTGCATTAAATCTGTATACCAGTTTTAGGAGTATGGCCATTTTTACAATGTTGGTTCTCCCTAACCAGGAACAAAGGATATGTGTCCATTTTCTAACATCCTCTTCAGTCTCCTTTTTCAGAGTACTATAGTTTTCAGCATGTAGGTCTTCACATTCCTTCTTAGGTTGATTCCTAAGTATTTCATTTTTTTGGATGCTATTGTGAGAGGTGTTATTTCCATAATTTCTCTCTAAAGGGAGTTTGTTGTTTGTATAGAGGAATGCTATTGATTTTTGAGTGTTGACTTTGTATCCAGCTAAACTGCTGAATTTGCTTATTAACTCTAATAGCCTTTTGATGGAGTTTTTAGGGTCTTGTATGTAGAGTATCATGTCATCTGCAAATAGTGATAATTTAACTTCTTCCTTTCCTATCCGTATTCCTTTTATTTCTCTCTCTTGTCTGATTGCTCTGGCTGTTTCCAGAACTATATTGAATAGGGGTGATGATAGTGGACATCCTTGTCTTGTTCCTGATTTTAGAGTGATAGCTTTCAGTTTTTGTCCATTTAGTATAATGTTGGCTGTTGGTTTGTCATAGATGGCTTTTATCAGATTGAGGTAGATACTATCTATTCTAATTTTCTCTAAGGTTTTTATCATCAACAAGTGTTGGACTTTATCAAAAGCTTTTTCTGAGTCTATTGAGATCATCCCGTGCTTTTTGTCTTTGGCACTATTGATGTGGTATATTACATTTATTGATTTGTGTGTGTTAAACCATCCCTGTATTCCTGGAATAAATCCCTTTTGGTGGTCATTATGGTTTATACATTGTGTCAACTTGAGAAGTCTAGAAGCTTAATTAAGTAACTCACCAGCTCTACATCCTGGGGTGTAGAGCCCAAGCAGTTACCTGTTCATTGTGTCAATTTCAGAAGGTCAGAAGTTTGACTCAGAGACTCAGCAGGGAGTCAGGGTTCTTAGTTTGTAAATAGCCTCATCCTGTGCAAAGGCAGGCAAGGATATTTGTGAAGCTACACCCACCCTGGAGGGAGGGGTGGCCTGTGTACACTATAAGGGAGGAGAAGAGGCTTTCTCTTGCCCCTTTTTGCTCTGGCTGCTACCTTGAAGTGTTGCCTCAGTGCCATACCACCCTGCCTTGGAGCCAGCTGATTATGGACTGAAACCTCCAAAAACTGTAAGATAAATAAACTTTTCCTTCCCTAATTTTGGATGTCAGGTGTTTGTCTTAGCAACGAGGGAGAAGTAACCAAGACAGAATTTGGGAGTGGCACCATTGCTGTGACTAAACCTGATCATGTGGTTCAAGAGCCTTTGGGAATGGCTTGGGCGAAGACTTTGGAAAGGTTCAGAGATGTTGCCTGAAAGCGTAGCCCTGGAATAGCTTAGGCTGTTCTGTATGGGAGATTCTGGTCAGAGCTCAGAAGACCAGAAGGCTGATAAATAGCCTGCCAGTAAAGACCAGGCTTGGGAGGTTTCTGCTGGAAAGAAGGACTACATTGGTGGTTGGACTCCACTTGATGTGTGTTATGGCTTGGCAGAAAGTTAGTCTGCTTTCTGCCTGTGCCCAGAGATTTTGCCTGAGACTGAGATTAAGGGCAAAGGATGATTAGTCTTAAAAAAGAAATTTCAAGGCAATCTAATGTTTAAGCAGTGGCCTGGCTATTGTTGGGGGCTTTTAGCCAGATTTATGTTGGGAATCAAGAGCAAAGAGCCCAGCATCATGATTTAAAATGTTGTAAGTTTGGCCAGAAAGGAAGCTGCAGTCAAGCTGTGGACTGTAACGAGAAAGCTGAGATCTCCATTGCTGAGAAAGAAACAGAATAAAAAAGATGGTCTGAGGGCATCATGGGAAGATGCAGCTGGTCCCCATGCTTTTCAGCCTCAAAACTGCAAAAGTGAAAGACTTTACTTGGAGGAGAAAGCTCAGAGCACCATGTTCCAGAATGGCGACGGCGGCCACACCAGGTTCCAGAATGGAGGCAGCATAGAGAATCTGTTCCTCAAAATCAGGTTCAGAGTGTCCAGTAATCCAGGCACTTGACCCCTACAGCCAAGAGAGAGGGAAGCCTGGCTACTGCTCCAGCTGGCAGCAGACCTTGGCATCATCCACATGGTGCAAGAGTCATGAGATTAAAGAGGTTTCTACCCAGATTTCAGAAGGCTTGGGAGGCCAGACAGTGTTACCCTGAGAGGGCAGTGTGTGAAGCTGTGAGTGTGAAGCCAAAGGTGCAGTGCAGAACTCAGAAGTTTGGAAAAGCCAGGCACGTGGATCATCTGAGGAAACCTGCAACAAGGGAGCAAAGTCAGCCCGAGAGAGAATCTGTGGGATTGGTAACCACCAGAAGTGCCATGGGGGTGGAACCACATAAGTCGTTTGGAGCTCACAATTTGCCACAAGTTGTCTCAAATGGTGCATATGGAACTATAGGACTTAATGTTTGCCCTGCTGGATTTTGGTCTTGCTTTAGTTCCAATGCTTTGTATTCTCCTGTTTGTAACTTTTGGAATAGTAATGTTTATCTTGTGCCTTTACATGTTGGAAGTGTTTAACTTGGTTTTCATTTGTAAAGGAACTTGCAGCTAAGAGTTTACCTTCCATCTTGGAGACTTGGGACTTGAACTTTTTAGCATGCTGAAACTGTTAGGACTCTGGCAACTCTTGGAGATGGACTCAATGCCTTTTGCATAAAGGGATGTGCATGAGTCTTTGGGGGTCCAAAGACAAAATGTTTCTAATGTAATATAATGTAGGTAGACTTAACGCTGGTTCTTAAGGATTGTTAAGTTGCAAAATGTTAAGAATAAGCATGCCCTTGTATCTAGAGACTGATTTAAAGAAATGTGTCTGGTTGCCAAGTTGACAAGGGGTGGATTGTTATGGTTTATGCTTTGTGTCAACTTGAGATGTCTAGAAGCTTAATTAACTAACTCAACAGCTCTACATTCTGGGGTGTAGAGCCCAAGCAGTTACCTGTTCATTGTGTCAATTTGAGAAGGTCAGAAGTTTAACTAAGAGACTCAGCAGGGACCCAGGGTTCTTTGTAAATGTCCTCATCCTGTGCAAAGGCAGGCAAGGATATTTGTGAAGCTACACCCACCCTGGAGGGAGGGGGTGTACTGTGTACAATATAAGGGAGGAGAAGAGGCTTGCTCTTCCCCCTTTTTGGCTCTGGCTGCTTTTGCTGGTGCTGCCTTGAAGTGTTACCCCAGTGCTGTGCCACCCTGCCTTGGAGCCAGTTGAATATGGACTGAAACCTCTGAGAACTATAAGAAATAAACCTTTCCTTCCCTAATTTTGGGTGTCAGGTGTTTTGTCTCAGCAACCAGTGAAAAGTATCCAAGACAGTCATGATGTATAATCTTCTTGATTATTTGTTGCATTCTTTTTGCCATTAAAATGAGAATCTTTGCATTGATATTCATTAAGGAAATTGGCCTATAGTTCTCCTTTTTGGTTGGGTCTTTCTTTGGTTTTACTATCAGAGTAATACTTGACTCCAGGAATGAGTTAGGGTGGATTGCTTCAATTTCAATTTCATTGAAGAGTTTGAGTAGTATTGGCATTAAATCTTCTCTAAATTTCTTATATAATTCAGCTGTGAATTCATCAGGGCCTGGGCTTTTCTTTGTTGGTAAGTTTTTTATCATGTTTTCAATTTCAGTAGCTGATATTGGGTTATTCAAAATTGTTTTATATTCTTGACTCATGTTTGGTAGTTCATACATTCCTAGGAATTTGCCCATGTCCTCTGTGTTTTCCATCCTATATGAGTAAAGATTTCCAAAGCAGGTATTCATGATCTTTTGAATTTCCATGGAATCTATAGTGATTTCTCCCTTTTCATTCCTTACTGCATGAATTTGAGTTTTCTCTTTTTTTCCTTGATAAGGTTGGCTAGCGGTTTATCAATTTTGTTTATTCTCTCAAAGAACCAGCTCTTTGATTCATTAATTCTTTGTATTGTTTTCTTAGTCTCAATTGCATTAAGTTCTGCTCTGATCTTTATAATTTTCTCTCTTCTATGAGCTTTGGGTTTGACTTGCTCTTCTTTTTCTAGAAGCTTGAGGTGTCACATTAGGTTGTTTATTTGTGCTCATTCTGTTTTCTTTTCTTTTCTTTTTTTTTTTTTTTTTTTCGGTACCAGGGATTGAACTCACATCATTCTGTTTTCTTGATGTGGCAGTTTATTACTGTATATTTTTCTCTTAGAACTTCTTTCATTGCGTCCCACAAGTTTCGGTATGTTGTATCTACACTTTCATTGAATTTTAGGTATTGCTTAATTTCTTCTTTAATGTTATCTGTAACCCATTGGTTATTCAAGAAATTGTTATTTAATTTCCATGTGTTTATGTAGGCTTTGCTGTTTTTTTTACTGTTAATTTCCAATTTTAGTGCACCATGAGCAGATACTATGGATGGGATAATTTCAGACCCTTTGCATTTACTTAAGCATTTTCAATGGGCTAATATATGGTCTATTTTAGAGACTGTCCCATATGCAACTGAGAAAAATGTATATTCTGATGTTGTTGGGTGAAACACTCTGTAAACATCTACTAAGTCCATTCGTTCACAGGTTTGACTCAGTTTTGTTATTTCTTTGCAGACTTTTTGTCTAGTTGATCTATCTTTATGTGACAATGGGATATTAAAGTCCCCTGTTATTACTGTGTTATTGTGCATTTGGTTTTTCATGTCCATTAGTATCTGTCTTACATAGTTGTGTGCGCCTGTATTTGGTGCATATATGTTTATGATTGTTAGCTCTTTATCTTGAGTTTTCCCCCTAACAAGTATGTAATGACCTTTTTTAATCTCTTTTGGTCATTTTTGGTTTGAAGTTTGTATTGTCGGCAAACAGAATAGCTATGCCCACTTTTTTCTGGGTTCCTGTCACATGGAATATTGTTTTCCATCCTTTGACTTTTAGTCTATGAGTTTCCTTTTGAGTCAGATGTGTTTCTTGTTTACAGCATATTGTTGGATCCTGTTTCTTGATCCATTCTGTTAGCCTATTTCTTTTAATTGGTGAATTGAGGCCTTTTATATTGATGGATATAACTGATATGTAGTGACTTAACTTTGTCTTGTTATTTTTCTGTTGTTGGTTTCCTGCTTTTCTCCCTTGTTTAATTGTTTGCCATGCCTGGTTATTTTTTTCTATTGTTGTTCTGGGAATTGTAATCATTTTTGTCTCTCTCTATTATGTCCGTCAGTATGCTTTCTAGGGTTGGCTTGGTAGGCATGAATTTCTTCAGTTGCTATTTGTCAGGAGAGTATCTTATTTCTACATCAATTTTGAAAGAAAGTTTTGCAGGGTACATCAATCTGGGTTGAAAGTTGTTTTCTTTCAGGGCTTGAAATACTTTACTCCAAGCTCGTCTTAACTTGAGGGTTTGTGCTGAAAAGTCTGCTGTGATTCTAATAGACTTTCCTTGATAGGTGAGTTGTGTCTTTTCTCTAACAGCTTTTAGTATTCTGTTTTTATGTCTGGGATCTTAGTTATTATATGTCCTACAAACTGGGAAAATGTCTTAGCCAATTGTCCATCAGAAAAAGGACTTTTATCTAAAATGTATAAAGAATTAAAAGAAGTCAGGCCCCTAAGATTCAAGGACCCAATCCAAAAATGGGCATTTGAGATGAATACACACTTCTCAGAGAAAGAAATACAAATGGCAAATAAATAAATGAAAAAATGTTCAACATCAATGGTCATTCGGGAAATGCAAATTAAAACAATGCTTGAGATTCCATCTCACTCCACAAAGAATGGTCAAGATTAAAAAATCAAGGAACAACAAATGCTGGATGGGCTGTGGAGAAAAAGGAACTCTTCTCCACTGTTGGTGGAAGTGTAGACTGGTGCAACCACTGTGGATGCCAGTGTGGAGATTCCTTAAGATGCTAGAATTAGAGATCCCATTCAAGCTAGCTATCCCACTCTGGGCATTTCCCCAGAAGAATTGAAAACGTCATACCACAGTGATATTTATGCACCCATGTTTATAGCAACCCAATTTGTAATAGTCAGATCTTGGAAACAACCCAAGTGCCCATCAACCAAAGAATGGATAAAAAAGATGTGGTATTTTTATACAATGGAGTACTACTCAGCTATCAAGAAAGATTGTATTGAGACTTTTATAAGTAAATGGACACGACTTGAGACCATACTCATAAGTGGGATGAATCAGACCCACATGTGTAAATATGATATTGTCTCCCTAGTGTAAGAAATGGAAAAAGTATATATGATCCAAAATCTATACTAAATACTATGTAAAGGTAAAAAACAGTTCAAAGAGCAAAAGTAATTGGGAAGGGAAAATGGGGAAAGAGGGAAGGGAAAAGGAAAAGATAAATCTGTATGTATGCGTATGTAAGATGACTAAAGTGAACATACTGCTGAATGTATTAGTTATTGAGAAAGAACAGTTAATACTCATATCATTAGATCAATTTTACATGTCTATATCTGTTAATGTAAACAACCATTTTGAAGATAACAAGACACAATATTGCAACCATTGTCAAGTTTCTGTCATCTTGTTTTGTAAACCTGCAATGTTACTGTTGTGCAATTTACTCTAGTCGTTTGTTTGTCTCTTGCTTTTTGTCTTTCTTATATGTGTCTTTTTTTCTCTTAAATAAAATAAATAAATAAAAAATTTTAATAATCACGTAGAACTTTACTTCAGTTGTACTTTAAATGTTTATCAGTGAAACAGAACCCCTTATCTCTTTCGAAACATTTTATCAACGTGTCTTTAAGATTTTTACCTTAGTTGTCTTATCTGTGTCTGTCACTTCTTTATCACTGAGGCACAATACCCAACACCCACAGTTTAACAGGGGAAAGGTTGACTTTAGCTTATAGTTTAGTTCTCCTATGTATTGACTCCCATGCAGAAATTTGTAACAGAGAGGCATAGTGGAAAAAATCTGCTCAGGCTAGGAAGGCCAGGAGTTAAGAGAGAGACATGAAGAGTCAAGAAGAGAGATACACTCTTCCAGGTCATGAACCTCAGTGATCTACCTCTTCTGACTAGACTCCACCTCCTAATGGCCAATCCACTGTATTGTCCCCATGGTTTAGTTACCTTCTAGAAGCTCCATCTAATCTTGCATGAAGCTTTTGAGGGACATTCTTCATCTAAACCATAACATTTCCAGCTCCTTCAAGACTCAATGCATCTGTTTATTCAAGATGCATTTAATTCATCTCTATAAGAGCTGCAAAAATTTAACAGTTCAGCACTGCTGAAAAGTTCAAGTCCAAAGTCTCCTCTAGACTCAAGACAAACTCAACTATGAGCACCTGGGAAAAAACCAAAGAAAGTTAAACACTACCAGCATACAATAACACAAGTTAAACAATCTTTTTTCCTATCTTTATCTAAGTTTACTTTTTGGTATGGAAATTGAGAGTAATGAAGAAAATGTGCAATTAAAAAGATACTGGAAGTAGACATACTTACAAAATATTCTTCGTTGAATGTAGGAACTACCTAATAAAGATTTGATGTTGTGGGTGCTCAGCCTGAATTTGAGAGCAAAATCTTTTGAATTATAATTATACGGTGTATAAATTATTGTACCCTCAGTTGTCAAATGGATCCAACTTCAAACTTTCCACTAATTAAATAGCAAAGTTTGAAAAAAATTCTGATTGGTGTTTGTAACTTTGTTTGCATACCCATTAAAACCAGTTGCTCTCCCTTGGATGACAACACTGTGATTGTTGGGTGTCACAATCATCACTATAGTCCAAGACCAAAGACAGGGTGCTGAGCCATAGAGATAGCAACGTCACTAAATTAGAAAGGTGGGGTCTCAGGACAGGCACAAAAGCCAAGAGCCTCCTGCACGTAGAAGACACCTCTGAGGAACAGACTTTCTTAGGAAGGCCTGAGTACTAGTGATAAAGCTGCCTAATATAAGAAATTTAGAGGCATCAACATAGGAAAAACAAAATGACAAGACGCAGAAGGAAAACCAAAACTCCAGACCTCAGCCCACCCGGGACAAGTCCAAGGGACAGCAAAGTACAAGAAATGAGAAGCCACCTACCTAAAGTCTCTGAAATAATAGCAGCAGAAGTAGTAAAACAAACAAATAAAAAAAAAAAGCATGAAGCTGTAAAGGAAATCAGAGAAAAAATAATCTCTCAGGTAAAAAAAGAGGTGTTGATCATAATGATAGATCTGTTAATCAAACCTAAAGTAGACATAGATTAAAAAAATAGAGAGGCATAGGAAAATGATGGACACCATGAAGAGGGTTCTCTTAGGAAAGAAATGGAATCCATGACACAGATTCAAACAGATATTTAGGAGATTAAAAATTCCACTGAAAGCTTACAAAATAAACTGAATGAAAATGAAGACAAAATATCAGACTCAGAAGACAGTGTCTCGGTTAACAATAATGAAACAAAAGAAAGTGACAAACTGAGGTAACCATTAATTTGCCACATTTAACCATATGAACTAGATTTGTGGTTCTTAAACAAAATCTAAGAAAACCCCAGAAAATTGCAGTAAACAAGCCCTGAGTATGCCAGTTTTACCCTCAGGGGAGAAAAGTTAAAAGGGGTTGGAGAAAAATAGGGAAATAGAAGAGGGAGAGATGAGAAGCAAGGCTGGAGGACAAAGGGAGATCATGCAAACTTTGGGAAACTGGTGCAGAAGACAGGAGGGAAAGAGAAGGAAGAAATAAAAGGAGGTATAGAACAGAGCAGTAGTCACAAACTAGAAACCATGTTCATACTCATAAAAGCAAGAGCAAACAATGCAGAAAAGCAAACAAAAATGAGAGAGAGAAATGTCCACTTCCAAGTTTGTCTCTGCTGTCACTGGTAGACAAGGTGTGGAGACAGAGTCCAGATTCATGCTGAGTTATCCCAGTAAGCCAGCAGTAGCTTTATGTCAGGGTAAGTCTTTATGTGAATAATCTCAGTGAGCCTGCAACTTTATTTCCCCTGTAGTTCAGGCTGGTTTCTGTCCATGAAGCTGGGACCAGACATTTAGCCTGCAGCCATCAGTGTACCTTCCGTGGGCTTGAAGTCAGCTTGGAGCCACCAGATGGAGCCAGCAGTTGTTCTGAGTTCCGAGCTCAATTGGCCCTTCTCCAAGATGGCTCCAGGCCAGTCACCCTCTCCTGTAGGATGTGTGATCCTGCAGACTCACCACCAGCCAATGCAGTCCTCCATGTCTGCTGTTCCCTTCCGGTGCTGCTTCTCTCTGTGGAGGCCTCTGGTGTTGCCAGCAGTCACCTTGTGTCTGCAGATTTGAACCACTCCTCCCATGCAGTGACTCCTGGCTCATGGAGAAGGCTCTGCTAGCTACCTCCTTCTTCACTAAAGTTTCTCTCTTCTCTCTCCCCGTGGGCTTCATTTCGTGCTTCAGATCCTTCTTGGGCCCAGGCGGTCCACTTCCCTCCTTTTCTTTCTTGAGTTGCTATATTCCAGTGTCTGAATAGTGACTCTCAGAGATCCTCTTTCTCTGGTGCTTACCACTCTGTCTTCTTCCTGGAGGTCTGAGACCATACTCTTAAGGGAAATACATCAGGCACACATGTATAAATTCCACATTGTTTCTCTGGGGTGAGAAACCAAAAGTGTAAGTAAGGACCAAAATATATAATAGATGCAGTGAAATAGGAAGAAACTGTTCAAATGGGAAGGAAAACCAGGGAGAGTAAAGGGAGAAAGGAAGGAAGGGAAAAGAAAAACAAATGAGAGAAGATGGACAAAATGGAAACAAAGCTTCGTAAATAAGTAGGGGAGAGAGGTTGAAGGGAGGGGAGGGGAGTGGGATAGCAGAGAGGAACTAAGATAGATCGTGGACAGGTACAAGTTCCCTGTGTTGGATGTGGTCACTATTACACCTAAATGGTACCAGTAAACTTTAAAAGAACCTGTATAGATCGAGACAGTGAATCACTAATCTGATCTTGCTGCAGACACAAGAAGGGATGTTTCAGTCTAAGCGCTGCTCTTGCAAGATATCTAGTGCTTGTGTTAGTGCATTAAAACATTTACCCTTGTGTGGTTTTTTTTGTGCTTTATTTGTGTAAAATATCATAGCCATGAATAACTCCAAAGAAAGTTAATGGTACCAGAAGTAAAACTAAGAGAAAAACTGTGAGAGCCACGACAGAGTTAAAATCATTACAAAATTTGTTAGTCTTGGAAAAATGAATTTATAAATGTAAACTTTGGGCTTCAGAACTACTTAGTTTGTTGTCCATAATTTCTTATTGGAAAAATATGTTCAGTTCTCGAACTTCTTGGTCTGCAAACACAAATTGGGAATGAATTAAGTTTGACAACCAAGGAATCACTGTATGCTAATGTTAGTCCATTTAGAAACCAATGGGTAGAAGTTTTTAAAGTACACATTAAATACATACACTTCTCTGTGATGATTAAAGTTCTACTAGAAATGAATACAAACTCATTTTTAGGAAATAAAAAATGTTAAAATACATTTATTTATTGTCTTGAAGAATACTTGAAATATAGCAGTGAATAAGATAGATATATTTTTATCTTTGTGATAAAATATTAGTATCATAAAAAGAAAACAAAAATTAGCCATAATCGCACTACTCTAAAGGCATGTGTTGTCACATTTGCAATGCAAAAAATTGAAATTTGAAGATATTCTCTGCATACATATTTGGTTTTTATTTTTCCCTTTACCTTTTTATTCTTGACTATACCTTAAACCATTTAAGATTCTTTAAAAAATCATCCCTCTTCCTGGTACTGGGATTGAACCTGGAGCCTCATGCAAGGTAAGTGCTCTGCTACTGAGAAATATTCTCACCCCTTTTTACTTTGTAATGGGGAATTTCTAAATTTCTGAGGCTAGTCTGGATTTGTAATCCTCCTGTCTCAGTCTCCTGAATAGGTGGGATTAAAGGCATATATTACCATTCCAAGCTCAAAAGTATTTTAATGGCCATTAATAAGAAATAATGTACTTTTTACCTTTGAAATATTTTTATTACAAAACTGTGATGAGTAATTTTGTCCATAATATTTATCTAGATCCAAATTGTTTCATTACAATACATCTTAATGTATAAAAGTGAGAGCGTACTAAAGGTACCTTTAAGGAAGAATCAAAATTTTTTTCCAGAAAGAATGAAATATATTAGATTGCTACCAAAGAAGAGTTAGAAAATGCTTATCTCGCTCAACCTTTGCCATCATGGTATATTGATGCCCGTTTTTTTGTTAGGATTGTTTTATATTTTTGTTTTGTCTAAAGGATGTTATTCTGCAGTGTATGTCTTCTAGTTGATTATTTAAGTCATAGGAAATCAATATTTTCTCTGCAATCCCCATCCTACAGTAATAGTTTTAGGTTTAGACACAATTAGCTTCACCCAACTCTAGGTTAGTTGAGAACTAGGGAAAGGTACAAAGTGGAGAAGAAAATAGCATGCACAACAGCACAGAAGAAGTTTTATAACTTTCAGACATACTCATTTCCTAGTTTTTTCACATTTGATATATTCAGTAAAACTTTGATTTGTGAGCATAATTTGTTCTGGAAACATGTTTGTAATGTAAAGCACTTATATATCCAAGTGACTTCCCCATAAGAAAAAGTGGAAACTCAGATGATTTGTTCCACAACGAAAAAATTCACATAAAATGATTTGAATACTGCAATATAATACAAAAGAATGAAAATACAAAATATAAAGAAAAATAAATTAACCTATGCTTACTATTGAAAACCTTCATGGCTGATGGGAGGGAGACAAGAGCGAGGAGGGTCATTGCATAGGACAGTTTCCACTATCATTAATGGAATCACTGCTATCTACTTGCTCAATGGAATCTTTTCCTTTTTGTGCAGCTTTAAAAAGGACTCTATTTAATGGCACTTGCTCTTCCCTCCTTTTGGGGATTTTCCAGAAATGTGACATTACATTGTCACTAAATGGAATCATTACACACACTGCTACCACCTTATTGTGGTGGAGCTTTTCTACAAAATTTTGCATTGTTTCCCACATTTTACATGTCTCTCTAATCTCACTTGAAGTGAAGGATTCTTCTTCACTTTTGTCCTTCTCCTCTGCAGAGGAGATCTCCTCTGTCACCTCTTGCTGTTGGGAGGGGATCACCCACAATTCTGTAATGGCAGGGGGAGGGAAATCATTGTGTCTATTGATCACATGACATTTGATATCATATACTAATATTGTAATACATTGCTTTTTATCAAGTTAAAATGTATTTGAAATGTTTGCTTGTCTTTCAGAACATTCCCAGAACATGTTACTCCCAGTTCAAGGTTTTACTGTACCTAGTGATGAGAATGAAGCTGGGCGGGTAGTCCATTTTGATGTATTGAATCCATCAGCTCCAGAATTCTTGCAATTTTTATATTTTATATAGCTAAGCAAGTAGTCTTTTCAGGGAATATAGGAAAAGCTCCAATTCTTTAATGCAGTTGTATCTTACCAATGTAGATTCCACATTTCTTGATGAATAATTTTGATGAGGAGTGCAAGTTTTTGGTCTAACACAAATCATTGACTGAAGATTCTTAGGTATATCACACCATTGGAGATATTCCTAACAGTTCCTCTAGTTAGACATAGGCACCTGCGAAGCTTGAGGAAAGCAATTAGATGTTAAACCTTCCCATCAATCATGTATCTGGAATTTTCATTATTCTTTGTAACACTAAGACCTTTGGAGTTTGTTATCTTGTGTATGATTTTGTGTTGTAGGTAAATACTTATTTCACATGCTAATGATGAATGAACAAGGCCCCATATGCCAAGGCAGTGGTTCCTGGGACTAGTTTTCTTGGGTATAGGCCCCACCTTTTGCTCTTACTTAAGTTGCTTGGGTTTTCCCTTGTTTTACCTAGCATCAACATCCTAGAATCATTATATGAAGTAAATGAGAAATACATGTAAGGCAATTAAGTTCTGGGACTAGATAACTGTATTAGTTGCTATTTTATATTGTTGTTGCATCAGACATTAAAAATCTGTTTCAACCATCAAATGTAGTTTAGAAGACTCAAGATGGGGAAGAAAGCCGATTGTATTTACCTATAGTTTTACTTTACTGTTTTCTGTTTTCTTTCTGGTTGCTACATACTTAATACTTAAGTGATTTCATTTTAGAGACATTGCTTCAGTCATTTTTTTTAAAGGGTGGCTCTGCTGACAAAAAATTCTCTTAGTTTTCCTTCATCTGAGAATTTTTTTTTTTTGCTTCATTCCTGAAGAGTATTTTCACTGAATATAGGATTCTGTTTTCAAAGCTATTTTATTTCCATATGTAATACATGTGTCGCTTCCTTCCAGTCTTAGTGATTTCTGATGAGGAATCAACCACCTTTAATTGTTTCCCTCAAATAAAAAGGATCATTTCTCTAGCTGTTTTGAATATTTTGGCATTAGTTTTTAGAAGTTTGACTGTAATTTGCCTTGATTTAGATTTAAAAGAAAATTTACCTTGTTTGGATTTCATTTACTTTTTGGTTCTATAAATATGGTTTTGTTTCTTTTTTCTTTCTTGCCAAATTTGGGATATTTTCAGCTCGTATGTCTATAGTACTTTTTCAAGTCTGCTTTATTTCTCTCCTCTGAGACTTTTTCATGCAAATATTAGAACTTTTTTTTTAACAGTTCCAGGAATTCCTGACTCTTTGTCTTTTTAAAAATGTCTGTTTTAACTGTTGTTCAGATTGAGTAATTTCTGTTACACTGTTTCAGGTTCACTCATTGTTTGCTCTGCCACTTCCATTCTTCTATTGAACTTGTAGACACTAAGGTTTTGGTCACTGTGTGTTTCAGTTTTATATATATACTTCTATTTACTTTTGCTGAGGTTTTCTACATTTTTGCTAAGGAATCAGTTTTGGGTTTTTTTTTTTTTTTGAGACAGGATCTTTCTATGTTGATGACCAGGCTGGCCTTGAACCCACCATGTAGCCCAGCTCATGCCTCAGCTTCCCAAGTGCTGGAATTACAAGCATGCACCGCCATGCTTGGCAAGTGCTCTTTTTTTCAATTGTGTTTTTCTGTTGTCCATTTTTTGAAACTGTTCACTATGCAGTCTGGGATGGCCATGAGCCTCATGCCTCAGCCTCTTGGGTGTTAGGATTACAGGCACACACCACTGTGTCTGGCTCACGTGTTTTAAATTACTCGTCAAGCATTTTTATAATGGTTTCAATTTTTTTGACAAATGTAACATGTCTGTCATCTTTGTGTTGTCATGCACTGGGCTTCTTTTTTCACTTAGTTCGAGTTGGTTGTGATTCTTGCCATGTTGTATTTTGTTTTATAAAGCTGTTACTGTATAGAAGTTTTCTGTTTGGCAAGGCAATAGCTGGTCCAGTAGCTGGAGAGACAAAGTACTGGCTAGATGTATTTATTTATTTATTTATTTATTGTCTGTACATTTTGTCATTTGCTTGTTTTCAGGTTTTTAGCTACAAATTTGGAATATTTGAGGCAATGGGAACCAAAATGGCTCGCCCCGATATGTCTTTCCTTGTGTTTGACTTCCTTCGCTTTTGACTTCTTTTCTCCACCTTTCAGATTCCTCTTGTATTTGTTTAGTATAAAACACTCCAAGTTTTTAGTTGTAGTAGCAGCAGGAATAAAAAAAAAAAAACAAAAAAAAGCACGTCTGTTCCATGATCTCAGAAGTGGTAGTCCACTGACTTGATAGTTTTTTTTTAAATCCCTTGAATGGTAGTAGTAATCCTTGACCAAATGTTTTCTAACATGGTATAGGTGAAGAGAAACTCTTTTATTTTCTATTTGGGAGCTTATTGAGTCCATTTCTTGCTGAAATATAGGTAATGTACTTTAACATACAGGTGAGTATTTAATGTCTACATCCTGGGTTTCCCTATTACAATAAGCATTTACTGTGATATCATCACCTCTTATCCCCAAGTTGGATTCTTTGGCAATCTAAATTAATGGAGAATATTTACATCTGCTAAAATATATTTCTAAAAGCCTCTTTTAGTCTCTTCTTCATGTAACATGACAGTATGGGATCATATAATACATACATATAATGTAACTGCTGACCCTCATATACTCCTTGCATCTTCTTTCCTCTTTGTGGTAATTAAAGGATACAGAGAGACATTAAGGAGTCAAGCAAAGAGAAGTACACAGTTTATGGGTCTCTCATATTGCCTTCCACTCAACTGAAAAATAACATTCTATTTTCCTGAGCATATTTGATCATGTTCCTCTGAACCAAGGGAGCAGAGGTTTGGTGAACATGCCTGAAATCCCAGCACTCTGGGAGGCTGAGTTAGTGGGATTGCAAAACACTAACCTTCATGTAAGTGTCCTCATTTTAAGAGCGATGCAAGGATTAGTGATTGCCTACTTTGTTAAATTTGGTTTCACTGGTTTAATAATTAAATTCATATTCTCTCTCTGAATCACTGCTGGGGTGGAATTTTAAATTTTAATTAGCATATGTTTGCACTGCATAATAAATACATTCATCCTAGGGAATGTACATATCACATCTTGATCCTTTTTATTTTCCTGGGATTCAGACAATGGTCAACTTTTAGCATTCCTGTTTTTGTATGTATTTAGGAGAAGGAAGCGATAGCCAGCCAGTTGCCATTTAAAACTACACTCTCTCAGCCTAAGCTAGTCTCAAGAGAAATTTAAATGTAAGCCTCGCATTACAATCCCTGGCTTGAAATTATCCTGCAAAGCTACTGTGATAAAACCAGCATGGTACTGACAAGAAAACAGATCTGAGAATCAGGGAAACAGATTAGAAGATGCAGACACAACTCCAAACATACTCAGCCAGCTTATCTTTCACAAAGTGGTCAAGCATGTTCACTCCAAGAAAGATAGCCTCTTTGTTTATTTTTTTAATTTTCATTTTAAAGATTGTAAAATCCAACAAAACAAAACAGAACAAAGCCAACAAAACAAAGCAGCAAAATTGGTACAGAACTTCAAAGCAGGATACTAGGAAAACAACAATAGCTACCATAGTATGTCTTGTTATCTTCACAGTAGTTGTCCATTCTTTCAGGTATAGCAGCATCAAACTGAAAACAAAACAGAATACAATCAAAACAGAATATTGAATAAAGCAAAACAATTAATCAGAACAAAGCAAAACAGTGATAATAATATTGAATTTCAGAGACAAGATAGAAGGGAATCCCCCATACTTGCTATATTGCATACTGTCATCCCCCCAAGAGATGCTCAGACCATTGGCCCCAGGTCTGAAAAATCAAACAGTATAAGCATTTAGTTGCTTTATGTACCTAAGTTGCTATGAACTCAGCCTGTCCTCGGAACCAGCGGGTTGCCTAGGGGTGGGGTGGGGTTTGGTTCTCAGCCCACATGCAGGTAGGCATACAGGAGGTGCTGACCTTTCTCTTCCTGTGCAGCTTGCGCGGCTTATGAGAAAGGCTGACTAGTTTGCTTCTTTTTGGCTTCTCCCAGTCCCAGCACAGCTGATTCTCAGGAGTCGCTGACTTTTCTCTTCCTGAAACCTGAGTGGCTTGTGCGGCTTACCAGAAAGGCTGACTAATTTGCTTCTTGCTGGTTCCTCCCAGTCCCAGCATGACTGATTCTGATAGCCTCTTTAATAAATGGTGCTAGAAAAACTGGCTCTCTACATGTCAAAGACTAAAACTAGACCCATGTCTATCACCATGCACTAAAGTCAAAATGGATCACAGATCTAAATATTAAAACATGAGCATTAAATCTACTGGAAGACAAAGTAGAAAGCTTGAGAACATAGGTGTAGGCAGAGAGTTCATGAACAGAAATCAAACTACATGGGAAATACTTCAAAGAATCAACACCTGGGACCTCACCTTATTAAAAAGCTTTTGCACATCAAAAGAAATCACCAACAGAGTGAAAAAATAACCCATAGGTTGGGAAAAAATTTTAGCCAATTTTCTCTCAGACAAAGGATTTCTATCTAGAACATGTAAAGAATTGAAAAAAAAATTAGACACCCCAAATTCAAAGACCCAATCCCAAAATTGGCATCTGAGATGAACATACACTTCTCAGATGAAGAAATACAAATGGCAAATAAATGTATGAAAAAATGTTCAATCCCATTGGTGAGAGGTGAAAATTAAAACAGCACTGAGATTTCATCTCACTGCAGAAAGAATGGCTTACCATCAAGAAATCAACCAATAACAGATGCTGGAGGGGCTGTGGGGAAAAAGGAACGCTTCTCCATTGTTGGTGGGAGTGCAAAATAGTGCAACCACTGTGGAAATCAGTATGAAAATTCCTCAAAAAACTAGAATTAGAAGTCTTATTTGACCCAGCTATTCTCCTTCTGGGTGTCTTCCTAGAAGAATTAAAAACATCATACCACAGCAATGTATGTGCACAGTTTCTAGGACAATTTGTGATAGCTAAATCCTGGAAACAACCCAAATGCCCATCAACCCAGGAATGGATAAATAATATGTGGTATTTTTATAAAATATAGAGTACTACTCAGCTGTAAAGAAGGGCAAACTTGAGACTTTTTTGGGTAAATGGATGCAACTTGAAACCATACTTAGTGAAATAAATCAGACTCACATGTATAAACATCATATTGTCTCCCTGTAGTGAGAAATTGAAACAGTAAATAAGGTCTAAAATGTATTACAGATATTGTGAAGTGGGATGAAATTGTTAAAAAAAGTAGAAGGAACTAGGATGAGAGAAAGGGGAAAGGAAGGAGGAAAGGAAAAAAAGAAAAAAATGCAAGTCAGTTATACTATTGATGTCTCTTAGTTCATAGAAAAGGAAGGTTTGTGCTAATATTGATTGGAGATTTTTTATGCCGCATATCTTGTACCTTTGAGTAACTAATGATAATAATATGAAATGTATTAACTATTGTTATTCTTCTATCCTGTTATGAAATTTTGTTTTACCTTTTTTCTATAAAATAAAAAAATAAAATTAAGCCTCATTAAGGGCAAATATTAAAAAATTGATTTAAAAGGCCTGGGATATAGCTCAGTGGGATAATCACCTGCCTGGCAAGCACAAGGTCCTGAGTTTGATTCCTGGAACCAAACAAAAACAAAAACAACAAACAAACAAAAAAGATAAAAACTGATTTAAACAATTAAGTTGCTAAAATTTGTCATTTAAACATCAATAACAATGATAATTTTATTGTTTGAATTTTTAAATATTTTCAGATCTGTGAACTAAGCTCCTCTCGGTGCTTGAGTAGGTGCTATATGTTGATTTGTAACTAAGCCAGTTTTTACATTTGGACCCAAAAATAACGTTTAATTCTGATGAATGATGCATACCTTCATAAGTAATGAAGCATTTGTAGATTTTTAAAACTTTTTTAAAACTTAGGTATACTTCTTAGTAGTAACTTATATAGAGTTCTTCAAAATACTTTTTATATATCAACCATTCTAGCGGTATCAGTTTATTGTTGAATTAAAAAAAATCCCTACTTAAAACCTTAGAATATCAACTAGAATCTTGGAATTTCGTCTGAAGCTCATGTGCGAGCCTTCTTCTGACTGGGACGTCCCTGGAAAGGCCCACTTCTGTGCTCAGCCGTCGATTAATCAGGGGATTCGGTGGCTCTTAGCTGAGCTTCCTGGTAGGTAGGAGCCTTGCCCGGGAACCGGCTGAGTGACCTCTTGTCCCTGTGTCCGCAGGTCGGCAGGCTAGTCCAGGTGTGTCTTTGCGGGGAAGGCCACAGCAGCGGAGAGGCGGGCAGAGTTAGCACGCAGGAGGGCCCCGGTGAGCACCGGAAGCACAGCAGGCCTGTACAGTCCTATGACTGCGACTAGAAAAATGTTACTTTTTTTGCATTTTCTTGGCCAAGAAAATCATAAAGGTTAAAAAATGTATTTCCTCTCTTGATAGGAAGAACCACAAAGCAACATTCAAAGGCTGAAGATACAGGGAGGATGAATAGTTAATGACTATTTTTGTAGTCACTCTGCTCTTCTAGGAAAGGCTGGAACTGGATTTAGGATCCTGGTTTTCTCCTCCCTCCCATACCGGGGAATGGGTTGCCTCTCCAGCCTCTCTTAATTTTTTTTTTTTTTTTAAATTTTGAGACAGTGTCTTGCTTCATTGCCCAGTCTGGGCTCAAATTTGCAATTTTACTATCTCAGCCTCCCAGAGTGCTGGAATTTAAGATGTGTACTGCCTTGCCAGACTTAAGATGCTGTTTTATGCCTCCTGACCGTATTTATTGTACTAGTTGTTCTTCCTAATTACACATACCATGAGTCTAGGCACTTATAAGGAAAAACATTTGTACCTTAGGGTATGTTTTGGACCTTAAGTGCTGATCCGTATAGCTGCTGTAAATTCATAGCTCTTTATCTATTGAGTATTTATCAGTTTTTAGAAAGTTTAGAGAAACAGATTAGAAATAAAACACATCTTATACCATGTCTGGTACTTTGCAGATGCCATCATTATAGAGACTTCGTTGAAGGCATGGAAGGACATTTAACATAGCCTTGTTAGTTTATTTCTTTTGACCGTCTCAGGTCACCAGAGTGATAATACCAGAATTAAATTAATGTATTTGTCAGAACATTCACTTCACACCCTTTAGCCTACAAATATTAGTATTTCTTTTTGTCAAGCAAGTTACGGAACAGCATAATAAAACTTCGGAGTGTTTTCCCCGCACTGAAAGTTTTAAAAGCGCCTGCTCATTGTCCTCATCCTGGTGGACCTGGAGATAGAAGAGGAAGACGGAACTGTCAGTGAACTGTGGCAGCTTCAGGCTGCCCTGTTCGTTTGTCCCCAGATATCTGTATGCCAGCTCCAAAGCACCCACTTGCCAAAATTAGTTTTGGAAAAAAATAACATATTTTGTATATGACATATGTTTGAAATTAGGAGGAAATGCAGCCAAGATTTAGAAATTAACAAGAAAAAAGTTATTTCTGAAAATATTTAAGAGCCAAAGAGGAGTATTTGGCTTAAAACATAGAGTATTTATTATTTAGTAAATTAAATTTTAAAAAATCACAGAAGGAAGAGCACAACATTTCTTTCTTTGAATGTATATAAATCTTCTTAAAAATTCTTTTGTCACAAATTAATGAGTAATTTAAATGCACCATGAATAAAATAATCTGATGATCTGGTAAATTTTACATATATATGTATGTTTTATTTTGTTTTGAGATTAAGTCATGCCCTTCTGTTTTTTCCATATGTGAAAGTTGATTTACTATTGATCTGGTACCTTTAAGACAGACAGGCATAATCAAAAGGCCCCAGAATAAAATCAAGTCTTTCCTTTCTAATATGGGGCACTGCTCAGACCTGACTTCTTTCTGAGTAGTTTGTCATTTCTAGATTAAATGTCTTCTCTAGCAACTCATCTGTTTTAATTCAACTCAAGGTAGGGGACAGTCACTAGGCCACTCTATATCAGGCAGTGAATGCTAAGGAGGGTTACAGGAGGTTTGCAAACCGGTCTCTGACCACAGGAGACTTAAAATCTAATTGAGGAGAACAGGACTTCTTAATGGAGGGGATCCCTCCTGACAGGGCCCCATGCATGTGAATGCATTCATTTAGAATTCTAGAACAGTAGATCAGAGACTTAGGAATCTCTGAGTTTGTTGATTTCATCGTTCCTATCTGTGCTCATGGAAATGAGGACATATGTGTTTTCAGCTTAGCTCAAAATTACGCATTTTGAATAGGCTTTGATAAACCAGAAGACAATCTGTTCTGTCACTGCAGTGTTTTGCAGTGTCTTTCTCATTTGCTTCTTTGCATCATCAGGAGATGGAGTGTTATCAAAGAGGTGTTAGCTTGGCCCTAAACCTCTGCCCCTGAAATAAAACTGCTTGTTCTGAGAGGCTGCTTCTTGTTTCTTCTTCATTAATTCTAAACAGCCTGTATTGTTGAGATGGATTCCAGCAGCAATGAATCAAATTAGTGATTAGAATTATGAAGGTCCTAAATGTCCACTAGAGGAAAGGTGAGCTGGCCCAGCCATGAGTGCAGGTAACTTGTTTATAGGCAAGGAAATTTCAGATGCTAAAAACTAACCTTGAGCCATCCTGATGGTGAAACATAGTGAAGAAGAAATACTAAACATGATGCTTCCCCATCACTATGGAAAAGAATCTTGTAAATCATTTTTGTTTTCACTTGACAGCACCACTCATCAGACTCTTTAATGCTGAAATTTCTTTTAACTGTAAAATGGAGCTAATTAATATTGCCTTTCAAAATTTATCAGAGGATGAAATGAGAAAATACACTGAAAAGTCCCCTTAAACATAAGTACTGTAGGTATAGTTTATTTTATTTTATTTTTTATTTTTATTTGTCTATTGTTTTGCCTTTTTGAGACAGGGTCTCACTATGTAGTTCAGTCTCCCTTGGGCTCACTTTGTAGCATTGGCTGGTCTCAAACTTGCGAATGATTCTCCTGCCTCAGCCTTGCAAGTGCTGGGATTACAGGACTGTGCCACCATGCCCAGCTTACAGTTGATTTTATAATTCAAGTATAATCCAGATAAATTTGTATTGGCGTGAAGGCCAATGACCAGACTTAACCAGTATTTCCTTTAAAATAGCTCTCAGTGCACTTTGTGCTCATAAATTCACATTCTCGAAGAGCATTCTATCTTATAGGAAAATTAATAGAATAATATGAGTAGCTAAAAAGCCAGATGGAAAGTGACAGATGATGTGAGAAAATTATTAATAATGATTTAGAGAATCAAGGGGTCACTTTTTTGCTAAAGGCATTTGGAGAGGTTTGTGAGGCAAGACTTTGTCAGGCAATTTATAGTGAGCCCCAAAGAACAAGGTAAATTTCAACAGGTGAAGATGGCAAGGGGAAGTAGAACATTCTGTGCATGGGACTGATGGAAATGAGGGTGAGTAATGAAGGTGGTTAATGCAGACTCTTAAAAATCCAAAGAAAAAGAAATATGGTTTATTATGGCAGCAGTCCTGACATTCCTCCTTTGGGAGGTGTAAGAATGGGGCTTGCGAGTGAAGGAAAGAAAAAGCTGTGAGAATAGAAGCAGACTGTGATAGGATGTGAGAGAAAGCAAGTCCAAGACCATGGTAAGGAGTGTCAGAATGTAAAACACAGCTCGAAGAAACTTTCAGGAAACCAAGGTGAGTCTGCTCCCTGGCCTGGCAGGGAACATGCACCAGTGACCGTATTCACTGAGTATACCTAGAAAGGGGATATGCTGTGAAGGGGATAAAGGTGATCATGAGCATTAAAATTCAAAAGTAGCACTTTGGATAGAATAGTTTTCTGGTCTGTGCATAGTTGGTTAAAATAGTTCCTGTCATTTATTAGTCAGCAAAGAGACTTTAATTGGTTTAGAATGTTTTGGTATACCATGGTCATTCAGAATTTGTGGCCATTTATCAACTGCAGTGCCTTGGAAACTGTCATGAGGAAATAAGACATCCAGTTTTGGTCTTTCCTAAGCAAAAGCTATTGGAAAATGAAAATTTCCTTTTACTTGAGTTAGGCAGAGAAAAGATGAATGAGTAACGATAGGGGTAGGAATATGAACTTTGACTTTTCCTTTGATTTTTCTTGCCTCATGATACATATTTTTGGTTTTAAGACATTATCTTAGAGATAACCACTGTTAAATTCTGTGTTCTCTGGATTATTTTTTAAAATAGGTTTATTAAAATATAACTCATATGCTATATAATTCATTTAATGTATGTCATTAAGTAGGTTTTAGTATATTCACTGATGTGTAAAACCATCACCAGTTAATTTTAGGATATTTTTATCATCTGAAAAACTCTGTTCCCATTAGCTATCTTACCTTACCATCCCCTATAATTAGATAGTGTTTAGTATATCCATTAACATGTGAAGCCATCACAAGTCAATTTTAAATCTTTTTCATCACATCAACTTTACTTCCTTTAGCTATCACTTTCTTATCTCACCGTTCCTTCCCCTAGCCCTAGGCAACCACTGACCTACTTTCTATATACAGATTTTCATATAAATAGAGTTATATCTGTTATTTTGTGACCAGTTTCTTTCAATCGT
Organism: Dasyprocta punctata; assembly: GCA_004363535.1. Lineage (NCBI taxonomy): Eukaryota > Metazoa > Chordata > Mammalia > Rodentia > Dasyproctidae > Dasyprocta > Dasyprocta punctata. The sequence goes on from RJWM01014446.1 coordinate 38,673, forward strand.
GTTTTCAAGGCTCATCCATGGATTGGTTCTTTACATAGCTGAATAATATTCTGTGTGTAGATAAATGCATTTTGTTTATCAGTTCATCAGTTGGTGGACATTGAGATTATTTCCATCTTTTGGCCACTATGAATAATGCTGCTATCACATACAGTTTCTTGTGTGAATATATCTTTTTTACTTGTCTAGTACACCTAAGTCATGTGTTATGTTTAACTGTTTGAGTATCTGCAAGTTTTTCTTTTTTTCCAAAATGACTACTATTTTGCATTTCCAGTAGTGTATGAGATTTCCAGTTCTCCACATTTCTGGGTATTACTTTTTATTATCTGATTTTTTTCAATATTAGATTTATTGTTTTATTATAGAAAATAGTTGTCACAGGGAAATTACATACATATTCAGAATTATTATATTTAAATGTATATAGAACAATATTAACACTTTTAAGTTACACTTTTGAAATTAGAAGATGAAGTATAGTTTAAGTTTTACAACAAAGACAAGTGTAGAAGACAATACTACAGTCAACAATAAAAATGCAACTAGTCATTCTTTTTTATTTTAAAGAGGGAAAAAAACAAAAACAAGAAACAAAAGAGACAAATAAACAATGATAACAAAAAACGCCAAAATGATAACAATATAGACTTTCAAAACAAGGTGGTAGGAACTTAACAAATATTGTCATTTTGCTTAGTTGTCTTCAAAAGAGTTATTCAGATTACCAGATATAGACATGCAAAATTGATCTAATCCTATAAGTGTTAACTGTTTTGTTCCAAGAACTAATAGAATTAGTAATACAATCATCTTAGCTATCTTACATGTATATATACAAATTTATATCTTTTTTTCTTTTCCCTTCCTTCTTTTCTCCTTTTCTCTATCTGAGTTATTTTTCCCCTTTGAGCAGTTTCTTTCTCTTTTACAGTATTTTTTGAACATTTTGGATCTTATTTACACTTTCAGTTTCTTATATCAGTGAGATGGTATGATTTGCATTTCTCTAATGGCCCATGATGCTGAACATTTTTTCTTGTATTTATTTGCCATCTGCATTTCTTCAGCTAATTGTGTATTCATCTCAGATGCCCAATTTTAGATTGGGTCCTTGAATTTTGGGGACCTGATTTTTAAAAATTCTTTATATGTTCTAGATAGAAGTCCTTTGTGTGAGGCACAGTTGACTAAGAGTTTTTCCTGATTCATTGGTTTTCTTTTCACTCTGTTGGAGATTTCCTTTGATGTGCAAAAACTTTTTAATGAGACAATATCCCAGGTGTTGATTCTGGGGGGTATTTCCTATGCAGTTTGATTTTTGTTCATGAATTCTCTCTCTACCCCTGTGTCTTTGAGGTTTCTATCTACTTTGTCTTCCAGCAGATTTAGTGTTTCTGTTTTAATATTTAGATCTTTGATCCATTTTTACTTTAGTTGAGTGCATGGTGATAGGCATGGGCCTAGGTTTAGTGTTCAGCATGTGGATAGTCAGTTTTTCCAGCACCACCTATTAAATAAGCTATCTTTCTTCTAGTGAGCATGTTCAGTGACAGCAAAGATAAGGTGGCTGAGTGTCTTTGTAATTGTGTCTGCATCTTCCAATCTGTTCCATTGATCTTCAGGTTGGTTTTTTTGCCAGTATCATGCTGATTTTATCACAGTAGCTTTGCAGTATAACCTCAAGTCAGGGATTGTGATGCCTCCTGCCTTGCCTTTGTTGCCCAGAATTGCCTTTGCTATTCTAGGTCTCTTTTGGTTCCAGATGAATTTTAGGAATGACTTCTCTAGATCTGTGAGGTATGCTAATGGTATTTTGATTGGAATTACATTAAATCTGTACAACAATTTTGAAAGAATGGCCATTTTCACAATGTTTGTTCTTCCTATCCATGAACAGGGAATGTCTTTCCATTTTCTGAAATCCTCTTCAATTTCTTTTCTCAGAGTACTGTAAAGTTCACTGTATAGATATTTTACTTTCCTTGTGAGATTGATTCCAAGTATTTCATTTTTTAGATGCTATTGTGAAGGGTGTGTTTTGTCTTATTTCTCTCTCAGTGAGTTTGTTATTTGTGTGGAGGAATGCTATTGATTTTTGAGTGTTGACTTTGTATCCAGCTAAACTGCTGAATTTTTTTATTAATTCTAATAGCCTTTTGATGGAATTTGTAGGGTCTTCTACATAGGGTATCATGTCATCTGCAAATAGTGATAATTTAACTTCTTCCTTTCCTATCCTTATTCCTTTTATTTCTCTCTCTTGTCTGATTGCTCTGGCTAATGTTTTCAGCACTATATTGAATAGGAGTAGTGATAGTGGACATCCTTGTCTTGTTTCTGATTTTAGAGTGAAAGCTTTCAGGTTTTGGCCATTTAATATGATGCTGGCTGTTGGTGTGACATAGATGACTTTTATTAGATTGAGGTAAAGAACATCTCCAATTTTCTATAGGATTCTTATCATGAATGAGTGTTGGACTTTATCAGAAGCTTTTTCTGCATCCATTGAGATGATCATGTGATTCTTGTCCTTGGCTCTGTTGACATGGTGTATTACATTTATTGATTTGTGTGTGTTAAACCATCCCTGCATTCCTGGGATGAATCCCACTTGGTCATGGTGTATAATCTTCTAGATGACTTACAGCATTCTGTTTGCCAGTATTTTATTGAAGATTTTTGCTTTTATGTTCATTAGGGAGATTTGCCTATAATTCTCATTTTTGGTTGGCTCTTTCTCTAGTTTTGGTATTAGGCTAATACTTACTTACAGGAATGAGTTAGGGAGAATGCTCCCTTTTCAATTTCATTGAAGCATTTGAGGAGTGTTCGCATTAAGTCTTTCTTGAATTTCTTGTAGAATTTATCTATGCATCCATCAGGACCTGGCCTTTCTTTGTTGATAATGTTCTAATTTTATTTTCTATTTCATTAACTGAAATTGGGTTATTCAGCAGTTTTACAACTTCTTGATCCAGCTTCAGCAATTCATGTGTTCTAGGAATCTGTCCATTTCTTCTGTGTTATCAAACCTATGAGAGTAAAGCTTTTTGAAGTAGGTATTGATGATCTTCTGTATTTCCACAGGGTCTGTACTGATTTCACCCTTTTCATTCCTTATTGCATGAATTTGAGTTTTTTCTTTCCTTTTTTAAATAGGGTTGGCTAGGGGCTTATCAATTTTATTTGTTCTTTCAAAGAACCAGCTCTTTGATTTGTTAATTTTTTCCATTGTTTTCTTAGTCTCAGTTGTGTTAATTTCTGCTCTGATCTTAATACTTTCCTCCCTATTTTTGGCTTTGGGCTTGGCTTGCTCTTTTTCTAGAGGTTTGAGGTGCAGCATCAGGTTCACTGCAGTAAATTTGCCTCTGAGGACTGCTCTCATTGCATCCCACAGGTTCCAGTAAGTTGTGTGTGCATTTTTGTTTGCTTGTAGATATTGTTTAATTTCTTCTTTAATTTCCTCTGTAACCTATTGATTGTTCAAGAGTGTATTATTTAATTTTCTTGTGTTTATGGAGTTTTTACACTTTCTTTTGTCATTAATTTCCAGTTTCATGGCACTATGATCAGATAACATGCATGGAATAATTTTGATTCTTTTTAATTTACTTAAGCATGTTCTGTGAGCTAGTATATGGTCTATTTTAGAGAATGTCCCATGTGAAGCTGAGAAGAATGTGTATTCCGATGTTGTTGGGTGGAAATCTCTGTACATGTCTACTAAGTCCATTTGTTCACAAGGTTGATTGAGTTCTGTTATTTTGTTGCTGACTTTTTGTCTAGTTGATCTGTCTCTTTGTGTCAATGGAGGTCTCCCATTATAACTGTGTTATTACTTATTTGATTTTTCATGTGTATTAATGTTTGTTTTATGTAGCTGGGCACTCCCAATTTTGGTGTATATATATTCAAGATTGTTACCTCTTCCTCTTAAAGTTTTCCCCTAACCATGTAGTGACCTTCATTATCTCTTTTGATCATTCTTGGTTTGAAGTTCACATTGTTTGCAAACAGAGTAGATACCCCTGCCTTTTTTGGGTTCTTATTGCATGAAGTGTTGTTTTCCATCCTTTGACTTTCAGTCTATGAGTTTCCTTTTGGATTAGATGAGTTTCTTGTATATAGCATATGGATGGATATTGTTTCTTGATCCATTCTGCCTGTCTGTTTCTTTTAATTTGTGAATTGAGGCCATTTACATTAATGGTTATAACAGTGATATAACACTGATATATATTGGCTTATTTTTGTCATGTTGTCTTTCTGCTATTGGTTCTTTACCTTTCCCCTCTGTTTAATTGTTTTACCTGTTTGGTGTTTTTTTCTGTTGGTGTTCCTGAAGTCGTAGTTATTTTTATGTTTATCTAGAATAACTTTCAGTATTCTTTGTAGGGTTGTTTTGGTGATCATGAAGTTCTTCAGCTGTTCTTTGTTTTGGAAGTATCTTATTTCTGCATTGATTTTGAGGGATAGTTTTGCAGGGTACATCAATCTGGGTTGGAAGTTGTTTTCCTTTAGGATTTGAAATACTTCGCTCGCTCCATGCTCCTCTTGATTTCATTATTTGTACTGAGAAGTCTGCTGTGATTCTGATGTGCTTTCATTTATAGATGATTCGTTTCTTTTTTCTAACAGCTTTTAACATTCTGTTCTTATGTTGAATTTCTCAGATGTTGATTATTATGTATCTGGGTGTAGATTTATTTTGGTCATAACTAATTGAAGTTCTGTATGCTTCACTTATCTGTGTGTCAGTTTGTTTTTCCATGTTTAGGAAACTTTCTGCTATCATTTCTGTGTAAATAGTCTTTTTGTATCATTCATGTTGTTACCTTTTTTGTTTACACATATCAATTTTATATTGTTTTTCTTTGCATTGTCTTGCAACTGTTGAATTGTTATTTCCTGATTCCTTGTTATCTTTAAAAGATCTTTCCTTTCCTGTGCACTAGCTGCAATCTTGTCTTTGAGGTCTGAAAGTCTATCTTTACATTCGTTCAGATGGTTTTGCCTGCTTTTGATGGATCTTTTGATTTCCTGGATATCTCTTTGAATGTTTCATGCATTCTGATTCTTTCTTATATTGTTCATTCCAGGTTTCCATCATTTTGCAGTACTCTTCTGTTTTTTAAACTATGTCTTCTTTAGATGTGTTCAGCATTTCTTTCATTACATGTCTCATTTCTCATTTTACCTGGGAGATTATTTCTGATCTGATTTCTTTTACAGCTTCATAGAGTTATTTCTTTACTTTAGTTTCTATCATTTCAGGAGTTTCAAGTGTGTGGCTTACACTTTCTTCTATGCCCATGTCTGGTAGGCTTGTTTGAGATTGCATTTTGGTCTTTCATTTTGTCATTTACCTGTATTCCTCTAGGGCATCTGAATGCAAAGTCTCAGTTTTTTCCTGGGTTGAAGATGGCTGTCCGTACTGGAGGGGGCTTCCCCAGCTGAGTTAGAGTTGTTTGGCAGGCCTTACCAGGTCCTGGTGACTCTTGGAGGCTCCCACAATGGGTGGAGTATGCCAGGTGGAACTTCAGCATGCCTGCCGTGGTTCATTGAGGCTCCTCGCCTGGTTGGGCTTTCTGGGAGGGCCCCTGCCAGGTCCTGTGTGGTCTCCAAGGCTGCACAGCTAGGTGGAGTACACTGTCCAGGCCTTCAACTTATACCACATGGAACACCAAAGCTCTCCAGCTGCTCAGGGTCATTGGGTGGGGGGCCCTACCAGGACCCAAGCCAAGCACCAAGGCTCCGCAGCTACTTGGAGTTGCTAGGTAGGGCCCTATCAGGTTCCAAGTGACCTCCAAGGCTGCATGGGTTGGTGGAGTATGCTGTGCAGGCCTTCAGCTCTCACCATGCCACAGCTCTTCATTCTTAATACAGTGTGTGCAAACTTTTTTTCAGAAATCTGTATTTTCTTAATCTGATTGTCCAAGTAATCAAAATATGGTTGAGTCAGAGCTGTTTTGCTAGAAATTCACTTGGAAGGATTGTAACATTTTCCAGAGCAAATCCAAGTCATTTTCATCCAACTTTTTGATTCTTGTGTGTGTGTGTGTGTGTTTGTGTGTTTTTGATACAGGATCTTTATGCAGTTTTGGCTGGCCTTGAGCTCACTGTGTAGCCCTGGGTGGTCTTTAACTCACAATGATACTCCTGCCTCAGTCTGTGAAGTGCATCCAAATTTTTGACATGGGATGCCAGGTGTTATGGTTTATACATTGTGTCAACTTGAGAAATCTAGAATCTTAATTAAGTAACTCAGCAGCTCTACATCCTGGGGTATAGAGCTCAAGCAGTTACCTATTCATTGTCTAAATTTGAGAAGGTCAGAAGTTTAACTGAGAGACTCAGCAGGGAGCCAGGGTTCTTACTTTGTAAATATCCTCATCCTGCCCGCCGGTGCAAAGGAAGAAAAGGAGATTTGTGAATCCTACACCCAACCTGGAGAGGGGGCGTGTATCCTGTGTACAATATAAGGGAGAATAAGAGGCTTGCTCTTTCCCCTTTTTGCTCTGGCTGCTGCCTTGAAGGATTGTCCCAGTGCCGTGCTACCCTGCCTTGGAACCAGCTGATTATGGACTGAAACCTCCAGAAACTGTAAGCTAAATAAAACTTTCATTCCCTAATTTTGGGTGTCAGGTGTTTTGTCTCAGCAATGAGGGAAAAGTAACCAAGACATCAGTCTTCCTGGTTTCCACTTGGAAAATACATTCTTGTTGTCCTGTAAAGATTCTACTTCTGGCCATACTTCATTGAAAATCCTTGAGTTTGTCAGCTTCTGAGTCCTCATGGAAAAGTGGTTTCTTGGTTTCCAATTCTTCAAACATAGTGCTTAGTGTCAGCTCCAGTAGAGTAATGGGTTGACCCCAGCAGTGCTTGTACAGCTCTATACCAGTGTTACTCTCTGTGCATAGACTCTAACAGGTATCCCAAACACTCTGGCAAGACCAGCATGGACTCGTTTAATTGTTCCTTTCTGATCAGTCCGTAGATTTTGAAGTTTTGAGTTTCTGTGAAGAATACTTCTAGAGTGACAAAACAAGATCCCCTGAAGGACTTGGTACAAATCCTTTCTTCCCCCAAGAAAGGTCCTGTGATTGAACTCAGGGCCTTTGCACAGAGTTACATCCCCAGCCCTTTTTCATTGTTTTATTTTGAAATAGGGTCTCAGTTGCTAGGGCTGGGCTCAAAGTTGCAATTCTCCTGCCTCAGCTTCTCAGATTGCTGGAATTACAGACATGTACCACTATGCCTGGCTACACATAACTCTAAATGAATTCATGAATTGCCCAGGAGGGATAAAATCCTAGTATTTCTTTTCTCTTAAGTTGTCTTTTTTTGTTAGTACATGGCAATGATCCATAATGAGTATCTGTATCTATGTCTATTATATTTCTCTATATATGCATCACATTTTAACACTTTGTATTTCACTTTTGCCTCTCCTGCTTTCCCTCTCCTTCATCAGTAAACCCTCTTCCCATCTCCTAAAAGTCTACTTCTGTGTTTCTTATCTTTTATCTTCTATATTGCTCTTAGAATCCAAGTATCTTTTGAGATCCATGGAAAGGAATTCAAAGCTGGGGTGCAACCAGGAAGCACATCTTAAAGACACTGTATTTGGATGATGAAGTCTTTTAATAGTAAGAATTCCCAAGCTGCAGTAGTAGGAACACTTTCCTCTTCACTTTCCAGTTTGATTTTCTTCATGGTGACTACTTAACCCTTATGTATTTACCCTTATATACAACTCCTCAAGAAGCTGCTCCAATTTTCTCTATTTTTCTACAGACTTCAAGAGTTACTCAACAGGTATATTAGATCCTGGCTTATTTTTTGTGGTATCCACCAAGTCTGAGAATGTCATGTTTTCTGACTTTTTAACTCTACCATTTAGTGCGTGTGAAATGGCACATCATTGTGGTTTTGAGTTGCAGTTCCATCATAGATAATGAGATTAAATCTTCTTTGAAGAAATGACCATTCAAATCTTGTGTCTGTTTTAAAATTGGACATTCTATTATTGGGTTCTAAAACTTCTTTAGCAGATTCATTATCGGTATATTATTTACAAATACAATTGATTATTACTTGCAGTTTTATTTATTTAGTAAATCTATGTGTAACTCCCAAATCAATACTTGTGCTTTTGTGGTCCTTCAAGGACATGTGGCAATGCAGCTTGGCAAAATGTGTGAGTCATTTGGTATGTTCCCTGTGAAGGTGGAACAATTCCTCTCTCCGCCTTTTTATTTCAGCCCTCCTACTCTAACATATGTCCATTTTTGTAGTCTGTTTCTCCTATTTTGGTGTCTTGTCATGTTCATTTTGCTGTTTAAGGTAGCTCACAAAAGTGCAGTGTGTCAGTGCTGTCTAGTGTTCAGAAGCACAAAAAAGCTATGAAGTGCTTTATGGAGAAAATGTATATATTAGATCTAAGCTTTGTTAGGGCATGAGTTGTAAGTGCTATTGGCTATTAGTTCAATGTGCATGAGTCACCAATATATATTAAATAAAATGTCTTTAAACAAACGCAAAACAAGGTTATATATTGATTGGTAAACTAAAATGTTTCAACCAGAGGCTCACAGGAACCTAGTTCTATATTTCCTTTAGGGACAATGATTTGGTATTTTCTAGGTCAATGTTGTATCAAATATATTGGACCCAGTTACTGTAAATAATGAGAATCAACTCTATTTTCTCCCATTCTGTGTATGGCCCTTTTACTTTCCAAATGATGTGCTTTGAAGCACAAAAGTTACAAATTTTGATGAGCCACTTGTTTGTTTTTGTTGCATTGCCTTTGTTTTTGATGTTATAACTAAAAATCCTTTGCCAAATATGTAGTCATGAAGATTTAACCCTATGATTTTGTTTAAAAAATTTTTACTGTTAGTCCTTACTTAGTTTTTTGATTCATTTTGAGTTAATCTTTTTTATATGGCATGACATAAAGACCCAGCTTCATTTTTTTATTTGTATATGGCTATCCAGTTGTCTTAGCATTACTTGTTGAAAAGAATATATTTTTTTGTCATTGAATAGTCATTGTTGTTGAAAAGTTCACTGATCATAAATATAAGGATCTGCTCCACTCTCAAATCTAGTCCATTGATTGTATGTCTCTTATGCCAGTGGCAGACTATCATGCTTATTATTACTTTGTAGTATGTTTTAAAAATTCTTCTGCTTTATTCTTCTTTTTAAAGATTGCCTTGGCTATCCTAGCCCTTTTGAAATTTGATATGAATCTTAGAATCAAATTATCCATTTCTATAAAGAAATATGGTAGGATTCTGGTGGGAATTGCATCGAATCTTTAGACCATTTGATGAATAGTGCCATTTCAACAATCGAAGTGTTTAAATCTGTGAGTATGGTATGTTTCCCTAAATTATTATATATTATTTAATTTCTTTCTTCTGTTATATGTTTTCAGAGTATAATTCTATATTTATTGTCTTAGTTATGTTCTAAGTATTTCATTCTTTCCATGATATTGTGAATGGAATTTAAAAACTATTTCTTCATTGTTTATTGCAGTCTACTCATTCTTTATCATTCATAGTCTTTTTAACATGCTCTGTTGTTTTATACATCTGTAACCTTGTGAATATGGTTCCTTCTGCCTAGAAATTCTTCCCATTCAAGACTGATGAATTCTTACATACTTGATGGTAATACAAATCAGTGCAAGCATTATGGAAAATAATACAGAGGTCTGGCAAAAAATTAAAAATAGAGCTACTTTATATTCCAACAATCCCATTTTTTGTATATATGCAAAACTATCTCTAAGAGATAGTTATATTTCCATTCTCTTTGTAGTGTTATTTATAATAGTCAAGATATGAAAACGTAAGTGCCAACTAATGAGTGAATGAATAAACAAAATGTCATACACACTGTGGAACATTATTTAGTCTTAAAAACAGGGAAATCCTGTCTTTTGTGACAACATGGATGGACTTGGAGGACATTATGTCCAGTGAAATAAGGCAGGCATAGAAAGACAAATACTGCATAATCTCAGTTATATCTGTAATCTAAAAAAGATGAAGTCTAAGAAACAGGGTGCAGAATGGTGGCTACCAGTTGTTGGGGTGGGTGGTGGAAGAAATGAGATATTGGTCAGAGGGTGAAAAGTTTCATTTATGCAGGATGAGTACATTCACGAGATCAGACGCACAGGATGTTAATAATAATGGTGGGTATGGGCTAATCAGCTCATGTAGTAATTATTTCACAACGTATACATATATAAAAGCATCCCATTATATACACTAAGTATACATAATTTTTGTTTGTCAATTATGCTTCAATAAAGATGTGGATAAAGAACTCAGTTTTTCCTCTATTATGTATTCTGTATTCCTTTCCACTAAAAGGAAAGCAAGAAGCAAACACGCAAACAAGCAAGCACAAAGGAATTGGTTTTATTTATTAAATTTGAGGATAGCCTAACACCCAAACACTTGAGAGTAGCCTAGCTCAGTGGTTAAGAGCCTTGTAGTTTTTAACTGGACATACTTGAGTCTAGATAACAGTTCTGCCTTCATCTTTGATATCACCTGTGATTTGGGACAAGTTACCTCATTTCTCTGAACCTCTTTTTTGTTATAATTGAATGTGGGCAAAGTGTGTAACTTTTTTGCATTAATTTACTCATTTTATAGGCTTGGTAAGAGAATTATGTGTGTTAATATGGATATTGTTCCCAGACTGGTGCAGTTCTTTATTATTTTTATCTGTCTTGTTTAAAACCACACTGTATTCACTAATCCATTGTACTCTCATAGATTGTGCTTTATACATATTCGTTATTAGAAAAGCTATGGTGACAGTTGTTGCTCTGAACTCGTTGCAGCTAGACTCAGGGTCCGGGTGGCATCATACTCCGGGGTACACTCTGCCTAGCTCCCTGGGACCAGGAGGCCTTGGCCCCCATCCAGAAGGTGGAGGCTCCACCCGCACGCCCCGGGAGGCCGCTCTTACTGGCTGCGCACAGGATTCAGCTCTACTGGGTCCCGTGACTCAGCGCAACCCAAGGCTCAACACGACCCTCAGGGGAATGCCTGGCCAGCCTTGCAGGACACAGAGGTACGCAGCCCAGCCCAGCTCGGCCCAGGACTCAGAGCTGCTCATCAGGGACTGACCAACATAGCTGCAGGGCCTTGGAGAGCTTGGGCTCCCCCCACCAGAGTGCAGAGCACACGAGAGCTCCATACTTCAATGGAGCAGCCTGTGTGTGCCGCATCGTAGAGCTCACGGGCCCCAACCCAGCCAGGAGCAAGGCGCGGGCACTGTAGGCCTGGGACATGCCCAGGCTTGCGCTGGCACAGCTGTTGCTCTGAACTCCTTGCACCTAGACTTAGGGTCTGGGCAGCATCATACTCCGGGGTACACTATGCCTAGCTCCCTGGGACCAGGAGGCCTTGGCCCCCACCCAGTTAAGGTGGAGGATCAACCCACATGCCCCGGGAGGCCGCCCTCACTGGCTGCACACAGGATCTGGCTCTACTGGGTCCCGCAACACAGCGCAACCGAAGACTCAACGCGACCCTCAGGGGAACACCCAGCCAGCCTCGCAGGACACAGAGCCACATAGGTTCTAGAAGAAAATGACAAAACAAAAGACCAAGACACAGTCTCAGTCCCCCAGCCCACTGAGAACAAACCCAAGACACATTGAAATGGAAGACAGTGGGAGTCACACAAATGGACTTTCTGAAATGATAGAAAATGCAGTAAAGAAACAGCTTGATGAAGCTATAGAGAAATTCAAATCAGAAATATTCTCTCAGCTAAA
>RJWM01014447.1:0-24637 GCA_004363535.1 Dasyprocta punctata
AAAGGACTTCAAAACAACACAATAGTAAATCCAAAATGGCTACCATAATATATCTTGTTATCTTTGAAATAGCTGCCCATGCCATTGGATATAATAAAATCAAACAAAACAGAATAAAACCCAATCCAACAAAACAATGAAAATGATACAGGACTTCAAAACAAGATGATAGGGAATTAACAATGGCTACCACCTCAGAAGGAGATCCCACATAGATGCCACATTGCTTATTGTTATCCTCTGAATAGATGATCAGCCTACCAGCTTTAGACCTGCAAACTCCAGAGTGGCAGTGTTCAGTGGCTGCTGTACCAGGTCACCACTGGGTGACTTAAAGTCCCAAAAAGGCATCTCAGTTCCAGGAGCCAGATGCCCCGAATCGGGGTGTTGGCCACACAGGCGCCCTCACCTGGGGCAGTGTCCCTTGTCACTCACTGTCAGCATCTCCAGAGCCCTCCCGGGTGTCTGAACCTCTCCTCCTCCCAGAGGAGCCCTCGGCGTAGGGGGCAGGGCCCTGGGTTAACGGCAATGAGCTCCCCTGGAGATCTCTGGCCTAATGACATCACAGAGACACTTCCTCCAGATAAGCCCATGGCCGCGGGGTCCAGGTGGACGCGTCTTCTGGGGACCCTGTTCGAGCGCCCCTCCAGCTACTCCTGTGGTCCTCGGCTGACCAGTGTCCGAGCCCTTCCCACCCGGAGAGGGCGCCACCACCCCTTGCTCCTTTCCTCCCCCTCCTGGGGCATTGCCACGACTTCCTCACATCACCCCCGGAGCCCCCCAGCTTCCTACACAGCCCCTATGGATGCGAGGGGAAGTGAACTAGGGCGGGGCTTCCCGGATGGCAGGCGGTGTGATCCTACTCGGTCCTCACAACACCTCTCGGCCTTCCCTAGGCAAGGAAGTCACCACCAAGAGGCTCAGTCAGCTCACCGGGGGGCACTCGCGTCTGAGGCCTCCCGACTTCAAGCCCAGCCGCACAGCAGCCCGCCCTCTGCCCCCCCTTCCCCTGTCTGCACCCTTCTGAGCCCAGTGTGCCGCGGGAGTAAAACAAGAAAAGACTTGTCAATTTGGCTGCATAAAAACTTAAACTTCTCACTGGCGAGAGACCATAAAAAAAATAGCAGGCTAAGTGGCAAACTGGAATGCCAATGACAAAGAGTTAATTTCCTTCATACATAAAGAGCTTTTACAAATGAATAAGAAGAAATTCCCAAAAGTTCTATGTAAAATTGGCCAAAGGATAAGAACAGCTTATTCACAGAGGTGGGTTACACGCGTGACATTTAAACCTCGACCTCATTTAAGTAAGAACGCCGCAAATCAAAACTATCCCAAAAATCCTTTCTTTTTTTTTTTCCTCTTGCAACTTTCAAACTGGCAAAGATAAAAATGTTTTATCACCGTGTTTTAAACACAAATCCTGTGGGGGTCCGGAGCTTGCTCCCTGTGTATTCGTGCTCCGCCTTAATGCCCCAGGCCCGTTCCACTTGTGGGAGTCTACTCCGTGCATAATCAGAAGTATGCAGAACAATACACAGGCGGGTGACGGCCCACAGCCCTGTCTGTGACGGCAAAAGGCGGGGAAGGAGCTACCGCAGGACGAGGGACCCGGCCGAACAATTCTACACGCAGGACAGCTCTGCCGGGCTGGTCTCCGAGGCACGGGGTGGGACAGGCGCCACCCGTGTGAGGCCCGCAGCACCGGCTGTAAAAACACGATGGAACCGTGTGCTGCCCTCGCACAGCCAGCCCTGCTCGTCTCTGAGCAAGGGAGCTGGGACAGGGCAGGGGAGGAGCCTCGCTTTGTCTTTTGAGTTTTTTGCCCATGTGCCCATGACCTATTTCAGCCAATAATTAATGAAAAACACAATGAGTGGGGAAGCAGGATACACTTTCATCCCCGAGGCCTGGGGGAACCTGAGTTTTTCAGGCTGTCCTGTGCTAAGTATGACGGAGGACACAGGAGCAGGTGCTACGGTAGCTACTGCACCATGAGGCATGGACTCCAAGGCAGGTACGCTTCTGCTTCCTCTCCTAACCCCAGAGCTCCTTCGGCCTCCCAGAAGCCCCAGGGGGCCCTGTTGAGTGGGGCGCCCTCCCACTGCCAGCAAGCAGGGCCTGGAGAGACGGCGGCGCTTACCGCACAGGCACGAAGACGGCAGGCTGCGCTGGGTCCTTGGCGTCCCTGCTGGGACCGCTGTGGCCGGGCAGCTGCAGGCCGATGTGGTAGTGGACCTGAATGAGCAGGGCCAGGAGCAGCTGGGGGTAGATGCGCCTCACGTGGGCTGTGCAGCCGTTGATGGACAGGAGCTCACACAGGCCGCTGGCTGCCTGGGGGCAGAGGGGAGGCCGTGGCGGACCTGACCCACCTTCCCAGCCCGCCTGGCTGGACCTGGGTCTTTGCTCTTGTCTGGCCCAGCCTGAGAAAGCCTGGATCCTATCTGCTACCTCCAGACCCTGAACCCCAACACCAGAGCCCCAGTCCTAGCCTGGAAGAACCACAGCTGGCCTTTTAGCTTTGCCCAAGGCCTGGACGCTACACAGCCTCTGCGGGATCATGGTGAGGGGCCCTTCCAGTTCCTGCAGTGAACAGGTGGGCAGTCCCACTCTGCAAGTGAAAGACGGCTCGGCTCTGAAGGGCAAAGCAAGTGCAGAGGCCCCAAGCCCCTGGGCAGATGCTGGCTGTAGTGCGCCTGGGCTCTTCCTCCCGGACAGCACTGGCAGACGGCATGTGGGGAGGCCTGGGCCAGACCGGCTCTTCCTTTGTCCTAGGGTGGAGCCCAGCGCCAAGCATCAGGAAGCACAAACCACTGTGTCACCTACGTGAATGAAGGAGTCACCGTCCCATGAGGGACTCTAACATTTTTTATCTTGAGACCCGGCCTTGCTAAGTCACTAAGTTGCCTGGGCTGAGCGCAAACTTGCGGTCCTCTTGGGAATGCTGGTACACATCCCCACACCAAGCTGGGTATTATTATTATTTTTTTTTTTTGCACACAGATGTCCAGACCAAGGCTCAGAGGTGAAGTGACTTGCCTGTCTCTCAAAACAGTGACAGCAATTCTAGGACCTAAGGTCTGTGACCCCAGTCATTCTGTTCCTGCCATCCCAGCGTCACCCCACAGGTGGCACTACCGGTTCACCCAGTGGGTCCAAGCGAAGACCCCAGAGGCAGGAGCCTGCCCAAGGCCACAGGCTAGGCACTGGCAGGGGGGTCCTGGCACCCAGGGTGCTGTGCACAGCAGGGGGTGGGGGCCAGAAGGACGACAGTGGGGTGAGCTCGGGGGTCTGGCAGGCGGGGTCCTCACCGCCAGGGGCACAATGGAGGCCCGACCCTTCCTGTTGACAGGCTTCTCCTTCAGGCTGGTCAGCAGCAGATCCAGGAGGTCTCGGACTTCACAGCTGGGCTTGCGCAGGATCAGCTGCCTCCACATCTGGGCTCCGTTGCTGAGGGCGGGGCAGGTGGTTAGGGGCTCCCGGCCCCAGTGACTTCAGCGTTGGGGGAAGTGAGAGCCCAGGAGACGGCACCGTGGGCACTTCAGCGAGGGCGCCCAGAAAACCTCCCCAGACCCCCGGCTGGCAGTGTCTGGAACCCCACTCTGGCTCTCCACCGGGGCTGACACACCGTGACTTCCACGATGGTCACCAGGCACTGGGCAGTCTTCAGGGATACGGTATCGAACAAGAACTCAAACATTCTAGGTCACCAAATTCTCGCACTGACCCCCAAGGTGGGGGTGGTTACTCCCATTATATGGGTGTGGAATGGAGGCCCAGAGAGGTGCAACCACCTGTTCAAGACAGCACAGCCAACAGGCAGCGCAGGTGGCAGACCTGTCACCTCCAGAGCCTGCAGTGGCTCCAGAGCCGAGACCGGGGAGCCCTCGGGGCCTGGGGAGACCTGGGTCACAGAACACCAGGGGGCTGGCGCCCCCCTGCAGGGCAAAGGCCTGGGCAGAGGGCAGCCTGTGAACCTCCTGCCGGGGTCAGCTGTGTGCTGAGCGTGAAGAGACCTTGCTCCCGGTCGCATGAGCACCCAAACCCCCCACTCACTCCCTGGCTTTCTCGGTTCCCCAGGAAACCTGCTCAAGATCGTCTGTCCACTATGTTGCCAGGCACCACTTCTGAGGGTGAAAGCGGTCATCTTTGTGACCACATGGTAAATCACATCAATTAATGAAAGGCCCCGGTGGGAGCACCTGCTGTGGGACCGAGCCTCTGATCGGCGGCAGCTCCTGTGCAGAGCCGTGCCCCCAGGGACTCGGGAAGCAAAGCCTGGGGGGTCGGCACGAGAGACTCCAGGCTTCGAGTCCCACACAGCCTGAGCGGGGGCTCCTGTGTCGGCCCTGGCTCGAGTCTCCTACCCTCGTGCCTGATCGCACCTGGGAGGCCCTGGAGACCTGACTGAGGCCTGGGCCCCAGAAGAGCGGGGCAGGGTGGCAAATGTGCGGAGAACTCTCCTCGGGCTCACTCCAACGTGGCCTGGCCCCGGGGGTGGCGCCCACGCCTGGCTGCCCCACCCTGGCCTCTCTTCTGGGTGACTGTGAGATCAAGGAGGCCCCGTGAGTCCTGGGAGCCTGCTGAGTGGACCCCAAGGGCTCCCCCCAGGAGACTGCAGCCAGAAAGGACTGAAGTCTTCCAGCCGGAGAAGCACCCGCCAGGCTGCTGGGCTTCTCCTCACTGGCGCACACCCCACTCGTACGCCTCTGTAGGATTCTTTCCCATTTACACTGAACCACCATCCTAACGTGTAGATCAAACACTGCCTTCTTTTTCTTGTTTTGCTTTCATTTTTTTTGGGGGTGGGTGTTTGTCTGGGGTTTTGTTTTGTTTTGTTATCTGAAGCAGGGTCTCACGATGTAGTTCAGGCTGGCCTTGAACTCACTATGTAGCCCAGGCTGGCCTCAAACTTGCAATAGTTCTCCTGCCTCAGCCTCCTGAGTGCTGGACTTAACAGGCGTGCGCCACCATGCTTGGCATTACTGCCTTCTTTTGTTCACCCAAAGAAGGGGTGCGAGTGTTTCTGGGTCCCTACCCACAGGGCACCTCAGGCACAGCAGAAGGCTGGAGTGGCGCTCGGAGCAGCTTCGTCTCACCACCCTCCAGGAGTGAACAAAGGGGCTGCCTCCCCCCTTTGCCTGCAGGGACACAGGAAGCCCAGGGAGCGCAACCGGCATGCCCACAACCACGTGATGCCAGAGGCCGAATCAGGGCCAGGACTCGGGGCTCCTTCTGCAGCATCATCGAAGAGCTCCAGGCATGGAGTCGGTCAACCCCGAGCTAGGTCCTCTCCCTAGTGATGGCACTGTGGGCCGCCGTGGTCGGTTGACAACCGGTGGGCAATGCGTAACGCCCAGCTGAGCTGAATCAGCGTGGTGCTGGCTGTGGCCGGCCCACCCGAGGACCGGGGCCAACATAACAGGGAGAACTGGAGAGGAAGAGTGGTGGCGTTGGGTCTCCATGGTGGTGTTTGTTCTCCTATTGCTGTTGGTTCTCCTGGAGGAGCTTGTTGAGCTTCTTTCCTGATACAAACTCGGCTATTGTCATGGTCAGAGGAGCTCAGGACCTTGTCCCTGAGAGTGGCTAGGGTTCACTTCGGGGGAGCTCTGGTCCTTACTTTGAGCATCGCTTCCTGGCTCCGGAGGGGAAGATGTGTGCTGTTCAATCTCCTGGAGAAGCTTGTCATGCTGGCTTCCTAATATGAACTCGATTGTTCTCATTGTGGAGGAGTTCAGGACCTCGCTGTTGCTGAGGATGGCTGTGGTGCTGTTCAGGGGAGCCCTGGTCCTTACTTTAATGCCACTTCCTGGCTCCAGTGCAGAGCCCTCAGCCTGCTGGCACAGATCCTTCATCCCGCTGGCACAGACTTTCTGGCTTCGCCACTCACCTTGCGGCCTTCCCAGTTCAGATTTGCATGAGACATTGTCATGGGCTCTAGGTCTTCAACTGGACTCATGCAGGACATTGCCATAGGATCCAGGCTCTCAGCTAGATTTTTGGGGGGTCTTTAGTGTGTGGACAGATTTCCTGTACTTTTCTTGTTTGACTCTTTGGGTGACTATTACAAAACAATTCTGTAAATTCTATGTTCTGTATTAAATAGTTTCCCTTGGAAGCCCTGACTACAATAGCCCCAATGCAAGAAACTTCCTTCAGCCTCAGTTGCATCTATAAAATGGGGCTGCCGACACCCGGCACTGCTTGGGAAGGGTCTGGTGGTCATCTTAGGGACCAAGATCACGGAACAGGGGCCACCAGGGAGGGCAAGACGACCGGGATGTGGGGCAGCCGGGAACCCCCTTCCCCCATACCTGTCCAGCGGGAGGGGGCACGTGAGCAAGGCCACCACGACCTCGGTCATGAAGGAGCTGGCCAGGAAGGAGACGGGCAGCAGGGCCAGCTCGCGGGCCCACGGCTCCTGGATGTGGCCCAGCTGCAGGTAGATGCCCTGCATGATTTCCGGGACCTGGCGGCAGAGGGGAGGCTCACTGGAGACAGGCATGGGAAAAGCGAGGGGAGGAAGGAAGGCGGGTGACAGGACAGGGACGGGGAAGAGGCGGGGAGAGGAGCCTGGGGGAGGCGGGCGTCCCTGCTCTGCCCTCCCCACCCACCCCTGCAGCACAGCTGTGTCTCAGGGCAGTCCCCACCCTGCCCACGCCCAGGCAGGCCTGGGGAGGGGAGCCCTGGCCCCCCACCTTACCACCTCCAGCGCCCTCTGGTGGTACCACTCCAGCACGGAGCCCAGCGTGACCTCGGAGGCCAGCTGCGTCATCTCCCTGGAGTCCTGCCCCCGATCCTCCACGCTGCCCCGCAGCCCCTCCAGGGCCGCCAGCAGCAGGTCCTTCACCTGCTGGGGGCCCAGGAAGTCTCCGAACTCCTGGAATGCAGACAGACACAGAGGTCCCGACGCGCACGGGCAGCCCCAGGGCCACGCACGGGACACGGACACAGCCACAGGTGCGGAGCCAGAGGGAGGGAGGGTCACACGCACACCCGCATCCGTGGGTGCTGGGTCCTCCGTGAGGAGGGCCAGACCTAGGGGCAACGAGGTCAGGGCTCTCGGGCGGAGGCGCAAACCCGGGAGGAGGAGGCTGGGGTGGCTCCCGCGGTGGGGAAGGCCTCCCACGAAGGACCCAGGTTGGCTGGGGAGCTGGCGGGGGAGTGGGCACTGGGCACGCCTCCCCCACCCGGGGGCCCAGCTGCTGGGCAGCAGCTGCCCCTGCACTCACCGCGATCACACGCAGGATGTTCTGGCATGGGTTGGTGGGGTTGTAGGGCCCCAGGAAGCGCTTGTTGCTCTCGTACAGTGCCTTCTTGTTGGTCTCTTCCTCATCTCTGGCTCCTGCAAGAGAAGAGGCCTCTCCAGCCCGCTGCTGGGAGTTCTTTGGTACGCAGAGGCAGGAAGTCCCCAGTTCCCACATAAGCAGCTAGACGGATTGTCACACACCTAGGTAGTGTAGGTCAAGAGACAGAACCTGACCAGCACCCCAGGTCCCCATCCCGCACCCCACTTGGATGATCCCCTCCTGCACCCAGGCAACCATATCCTGATTTTTAATGCCCTAGTAGAGAGAGTTGTTTGAATGGACTCAACAACCATTGTCTGTAGTGTCTGGGTCCTCTCATTCAGCGTTCTGTGAGTGGGACCCGCTAATGCTGCCACCCATAGCATCGGTTCTCTCCCTCCTCCTCAGTCCTCAGATCAAACCCAGGGTGTCACACTAGAACTGTTTACAAGTTTTAAAACAGGCTTCCACTAAGTCACTCAGTTGTTCAAGCTGACCTCGAACTTGCAATCTTCCTGCCTCAGCCTCTAGAAGTGCTGGGACTACAGGTGTGCCCTACCATGTACATGGTTTCCCAGGGTACAAAGGCGCCACAGGTGACAGATCTGCCCCCATGAGCACATCTCAGGCGTGTCCCTCTTGAACACAACTGCACGCTGGTGAGGGGCGGGCCACAGTGGGAACGTGCAGCTCACAGGGTAGACGAGGGGGCAGCTTCCGGAGACACTGCCAACCCACTTTCCACAGCGGAGTCTGGTTAGTTCCTCAGGCAGTGTCTGAGGCCCCGTCACCACACATCTCACTGGCACGGGCCATTACCTGTCACATTTTTGCCATTCTGGAGGGAAATACCCTTTCACATGTTATCTTTTTTGTTGCGCTGAGGATGAAACCCAGGGCCTGCCCCAGGTTAGGTGGGTGCTTTATCACAGTACTCTACCCTGGCTGGGTGATGCCATTTAAACTGCAAGCTCAGGGGGCTGGGGATTTAGCTCAGAGGCACAAGCACTTGCCTGGCAAGTGCGAGGTCATGAGGTCAGTTCCTGGTACCAAAAAAATAAATAAACTGCAAGCTTTCTACTCCTCGGCAGTCCCTGCCCCCTCTTCTACCTTTTTTCCTTTAGTGTTTATGTCTGACAGACCCTACAAGTCACTTGTTTATTTCTGGTCACTTCCTGTCTCCTGGTAACATGCAGGGAAGCCCACCAAGAGAGGATTAGTTCCCGAATCTCTCTTTTTTTTTGTTTGTTTGTCTTTTTGAGACAGGGTCTCACTATGCAATTCAGGCTGGTCTTGAGCTCACTTTTGTAGCTCAGGCTAGTCTCAAACTCGAAATGATCCTCCTGCCTCAGCCTCCCAAGTGCTGGGATTACAGGCGGGCACCACCATGCCTGTCCCGATTCTCCTTTCTCCCTGCATCACCCCCAAATCCTCCTCAGCCCACAGCAGCTCTGTATTTCCTGTTGTTGGAAGCACGATCCGGGCCCACTTCCGGGTCCCTCACTGTGGCTGGATGCTTCCAAGACGCCCTCAAGATACAAAACCTCAGGCACTGGAAGGGAACGTGCGTGAACAAGAGCTGGAGATCTGGGGTCGGGCAAACCCCATTCCACTGCGTGCTCTTGCAGTTAGGTGACCTGAATGAATCGCTTTACTCCTGGAGAGTCCAGCAGTGTGGCCTTGGCCTAGGACTCCCACATAAAATACAAGAAATTCCAAATAGATCTGAAATTCAGATCTAACTGGGCACCCTATGTTTTTAGCTAAATCCAGCAACTTTAATTTGGTCGATGCTGTTCCTGTCCCTCAGGCAGCTCATTAACGCAACTCAGACTTCATTCATTACTTAGAAAGCACGATGGTGCTGGGTCAGTGGGGAAAAGCTCCAGGGGCCAGGGACCAAATCTTTGCCCCAAATGCCTGAGATCAAGACGGGCCTGGACTATATCCCAGTACTTAGGAGGCTGAAACAGAAGGATTGAGTTTGAGGCCAGCCTGGGTTACACAGTGAGTTCAAGAGCAGCCTGAACTAGATAGTGAGACCCTGTCTCAAAAAAACAAAAAGGCATGCATGGTGTCCCATGACTGTAATCCCAGCACTTGGGAAGCTGAGGCAGGAGGATCGCCCTGAGTTTAGGCCAACCTGGGCTAAGTAGCAAGATTTTGTCTCAAGAAAAAAAAAGAGAGAAGAAGAACAACAACAGGAAGAGGGAGTGGGGCACCAGACAGATCCCAAAGGCTGGAAAAATGGGGAAAAAGGACTGTATTCCACGGATGCGTATGCCAGGGTGGGGTGGGGCACCGAGCTGGTCACACTCTCTCTAAACGGATCTCGTTCAGTATCTGACAAAGCTCGAGGACCGTGTCCTACTGCGCCCTCTCACAGGTGGGGAAGTCTAGGCCCACAGCTGGGAAGGGCCAGGCCAGGTCTCCGGCGCAGGTCACTCTGCCTCCACAGCCAGGGCAGTTGGAGCAGTAGGCCAGCGTCCCCTGGACGGGGCAGAGCTGGGACTGCAGAGAAAGGAAGGAGGCAGGTGACAGCCGACGCGGGGGGCGGGGGAGGGGAGCGCCAGCGGGACACGGGTCTTAACACACGCCCCACCATCCGCTCCCGGGAACTGCCGTGGGGCGCGCGCCCCACTCACAGGCGGGGGCGCACCGCCTTCTAAGGCAGGTCCTACACCGTCCATTCACCCGGGAGCCACCGTGCCCTGCGCCAGGCCCGGGCTCGTCCTGGGAGCACAGCGGTGACCAAGGCACAGCGCCGCCCTGCGCGCCAACGAGAGGATGCTGCGGAGAGGCGGAGTCCAGCATGGAGGGACGGGAGGAGCTCACGCGCCCGACAGGCTTGGGGTAGCCTCTGCCCCGGGTTCCGTGGGGACCCGGACTTCACCCCACTTCCCACAGCCCCCGCCCACCTAGACGCCCGGCCCCAGGCCCCATCCAGGAGCCCTGCACCGGCCCCGCCCAGACGCCCGGCTCCGGCCCCGCCCAGACACCCGGCCCCAGGCCCCACCCACGCCTAGACGCCGGGCTTCGGCCCCGTCCAGACGCCCTGCTCCGGCCCCGCCCAGGAGCCCGGCCCCAGGCCCCGCCCAGACGCCCTATCCCGGGCCCCGCCCAGACGCCCAGCTCCGACCCCGCCCAGACGCCCTGCTCCAGCCCCGCCCAGACGCCCAGCTCCGGCCCCGCCCACGCCCAGACGCCCGGCCCCAGGCCCCGCCCAGACGCCCTGCTCCAGGCCCTTCCGAGGCGCTTACGTTTCTGGAGCTCCAGGATGGTGTAGAGGCTGGCGACGCCGTCCAGAGCCTCCCGACCGATCCCCTCGTCAGGATCCCCGATGCGAAGGATGAGCCTCCCCAGCAGAAGCCCAAGAGCAGGGAACCCCGAGGACACCTGTCACAGCGCGGGGAGCCAGGTGTACAGGTTCCGCCAGGCGCAAAGCACGCAGCACCCACCGCCAGGCGGCCCACCCTGCCCGCTGCACCCGCGGAGCCGGCCTGCACCCTGCGGGGCACTCACGCAGAAGGGCAGGCTCAGCAGCCAGTGGTTCAGCAGAGACACGCTGCTGTTCACAGCCCGGGCACGCTCGTGGGCCTTCCCAGAGTTCATCCAGGGCCCCAGGGGCTGGGGGACAAGGGCGAGGCTCAGCCCTGCCGACCGGTGAGCAGCCGGCCAGCGGCGATCTGCGGGGAGCTTCCAGAAGGTGACTCCCCACACCCACCACCTCCTTGTGGGCGTAGGGACCGACGGGGACAGGGACCTGAGGAGGAAGGTGGAGGAAGCCCTGGGGATTGAGACAGACATGAACCAGAGGAGAGAGGAGAGGCAGGAGGGTGGGACAGGCCTGCAGGGACAGGAGTGATACTGCCCGGGTGGCATCCCGAGGTAACCTCACTCCTCCCGGCCCAGATTCCACCACTCTCCCCTCTGCCCTCCGCCACCCACTCCCCAACCTCCACGCCCTGCACCTCCAAGATGCTCTTCAGGCCCGCGGGAGTGGGGTCTTCGGTAAAGAGGGCATCGAGCAGGGTCTGCAGGGCGTCCAGCGTCTGCTGGTAAAGCGTCTGCGGACAGGAGGACCAAGCTGCGGAGTGGGGTGGCTCCAGGAGCCACTGCCACCCCCGGGACCCCACTCCCACCCCGGCAGCATCCGGGAGGAACCAGCACTTGGACCCAGCCCGCACTTTCCGGGCCCTGTCTGAGCCTCTCCTGCTGGGCACTGGGCAGTTACTTCCCCGCCAGGGGTCAGCGCTTTCGTACCACTCACTGGTCATCTCTGCACTTCCTCCCTTAAAGGAGAAGGAAGCAGAGACCTGGAATCCACTGAGGTTCAGCCGACGGAGCCTCGAAAGATTTGCACAACTGCGTTACTTTGTATCAAATTGTTTTTGGCATTTGGTAATTTAGAACAGCAGTTCCCACCCTTTCTTTTTCTTTTTTTTTCTTTCTTTCTTTTCTTTTCTTTTTTTTTTTTTTTTCAGAGATGGGCTTCACAAGTTTTCTGCGGGGTCGGGGGGGATCGGGATGCGCACAAGTTAGATCCCTCGCGTGTGCGAGGATCCAGAGCCCGCAGGCCTACCAGGAGGCCGGGCCCAGGCGGGACGGTGAGCACGGAGGACGCTTGGCTGCTTTTCCCGCTGCTCTCCCCTGGCTTGTAGCGGGTTCCTAACAAACCAAGCACTTGTACCGGCCCGGCCCAGAAGTTAAGGAGCCCTGATTTAGAAGCCGCTTCTCTACGGCCACACAAGGAATTGCAATGAGGAGCGTTGGGGAGCGATGAGAAGATGGGAGCTGGGGAACGACCCTGGACTCCGAGGCTACGTGAGAGGGGCGATCTCTCTCTCCTGGGGAAGCGACCTGATTCTCTGCAGCGCTACACCCAGACTCAAACAGATGCTCGGTCTCCGTCTGCCCCAGGCGAGGGTCCCCGCGGTTCAGCCGCACCCTGCCCTGGGGTCGTGTCATGGGGCCAGAGGACACACGGAGGGCTGGGCAGTGGGCTCGAGCTGCCCTGGAAAGCCCTTCTCCTCCTTGTGTCCTGCCCTCCTGCCGGTTGCAGGGTCTGTCTCAGGTCGTCAGTCTGCAGGGTGCCCGAGTCTGCACACCCTAGAGCTGACGGCCCTCGGCGGTACCCCACAACCGCCGCCTTCCCGCCCACACTGCTGAGTGCTGTGCAGCACTGCCCTCTGCTGGCATGGCCTGGTACTGCAAGAGGGCTGCTGCCGGCCACCCTGCTTTCCTTGGGGTTCTCTCTGCACCAGCTGGAAACCCGGGCTCCTGATGCCACCTGCTGGCTTGGCCCCCGCCTACTCTCTGGCCTCCCTTCCAGCGCTCCTGTCTCGCCCTCTGGTTCTGTCTGGATCCTCTTCTCCTCCCACTCCACCTCCACCACGTGTCCACGCAGGCGCTCGGCTGGCGGCGCTGACTCCGGGCGTGGTTTTGCATTGACTCGAATGGTCCTTCACTAACTCTCCCTGCCCCAGGCCCTGCTGAGGCCAGCACGCTGTGTTGGCTGCG
Source organism: Dasyprocta punctata (assembly GCA_004363535.1). Taxonomy (NCBI): domain Eukaryota; kingdom Metazoa; phylum Chordata; class Mammalia; order Rodentia; family Dasyproctidae; genus Dasyprocta; species Dasyprocta punctata. The sequence continues at coordinate 12,810 of RJWM01014447.1, forward strand.
GGGAACTCGGCTGACACCTGCTGAGTGCCAGGGTGCACGCGCACCCCGTGCCTTATCCTCCCCAGCCATCCCCCCGGTGTCCCCTCAGCCCACGCGAAGGGCCCCCATCACTGGGCCCGGGACCGCTCCGCGGGGACTGAAGAGCTCTTCCCGGGCCCCACCCCCGCCTGTCCGCTTCCTCAGTGTCCAGTCCCCAGCCCGCCCTCCGGGCCAGCCGCCACCTCTGGCCACCGCAGCATCGGCTCCCCCGGGGCTGCCCCGAGGCCGCAGAGCCGCACAGCCGGGGCTTCCTCGGTGCGGTCACAGGCACTCACCTGGACGGCCTCGGCTTTGGCCTCCTCGCGCTCCTGCATGGCCCGCACCGAGGGCAGCGAGAACACGCTGCACACGCACGCGCTCACCAGCTGCGCCCGCTCCTGCGCGCCCAGCGCGGGGCTCCTGCGGCTGCGGGGAGACCGTAGGCCGGCGGGGTGCTGGTGAGGAGGCTGCGGGCGCCCGGAGGCCGGGGAGAGGAGTCCCAGGAGACAGGGACGGGACAGGGAAGGGCGGGCACCTCAGCTGGGCCAGGGTCTCCAGGGCCTGCCGGCGGACGGAGGTGGAGAGCGCGTCCAGTGGCTCCTCCTGGATCTGCCTCTGCAGGGGCGCACAGGGGCAGTGGGCGTCCGGCCAGGCAAGGCGCCGAACACACGCCTGCCCGTCCCTCTGCACCCCACAGCCCTGCGCGGGAGTGTTCTGCCCGGGCCCCGTGGACCAGTGAACTGGCCCAGAGTGGGAGGACCCAGTTCAGCTCACAAACTGTCTGAGCGAGTCCTTTGTAGCCTCCTTCTAGGTCCTCCTCTCTCTCTTTCTTTCTTTCTTAGTACCGGGGATCGAACTCGAGACCTTGCGCCTGCCATGCAGGCCCTTGTGCCGCTCAGCTAAATCCCCAGCCCCTCCTCTCTCGGGTAGCACCTGCGCAGCAGGGCCTCAGGGAGGTCCTCAGATGCAGTAGGGAGGCCAAGGACTCACCGGCTCCCTCTCTGCCCTCAAGGGGCAGAGTGCCAAATACTGTACGCATTTGTAAACTCCAGTGCCTAACCCACCTCATTCTGGCAGTAGGTATCTGAGAAGAAACTGCGTTAGCAATTCTGAAGTTCCCCGCCAGGGGAAAAATGTGTTAATAGTTTTTTGTTGTTGTTGTTGTTGTTGTTGTTTGGCGGCACCAGGGATTGAACTCTCAACCTCGCACCTGCCAGACAGGCACTTAAGCCACTGAGCCAAACTCCTGGCCCTGGTTTTTTGAGGCAGAGTCGCACTCTGTAGCTCAGGCCGGCCTTGTGCTCAAGTTGTAGCCCAAGCCAGCCTCGAACTCACAATGCTCCTCCTACCTCAGCCTCCCGAGTGCTGGGATTAAAGGCGTGCGCCACCACGCCTGGCTTTTGTGTTAATACATTTAATATATATCAATAGTAACTTCTGCAGGGTTGGGCATGGTGACACACACCTGTAATCTGGAGGCTGAGGCGGGAGGGTCACCAAGTTCAAAACCAGCCTGGGCTACATAATGAGTTCAAGGCCAGCCCTGACTACATACCAAGACCCTGTCCCAAAAAACAAAACGAAACAAAAACCTTTTCCCAGCTGCACAAGGTTCTACTCCCCAGGGGCTGTGTCCTTTCGAGCCAATGACAGAGGCATCCTCACACCATTTGTGAGTGGAGGAGAGTGAGGCCAGGCCCCTCAGGGCAAGGGAGGCCCAGACAAGGGTCCAGGTGATTCCTCCTCATCCTGGCCTCCCGCTGCTTCCCCTCTGCCCGCTCCCCACCCAGCGCCGCAGACGCCCGGGCTCCCACCATTATCTTCATTATCAGCGTTGTCTTCTCTTCTTCTGCTCCCAGCAGGTCCTGGGGCGCGGCGTTCTCGACCTGGGCACAGCAGAGGGCAGAGCGGCAGGGTGAGAGTCACCCAGCCTGCGCTTGCTCCTCCCACCGCCCAACCCCAGCACTGGCTCAAGGGACAGGCCAAGTTCACACAGGGTCCTTGGGCTGACCTCAAGGCAGGGGCGGGAGGGTGGCCACTGAGGCCGGCAAAGGAGAAGTTCACACATAGCTGAGGACAGAGAATCCCTGCTTTTCCGTTCAGCTGAGGCCAGGACAGAAAGGACCCCAATATCTGGGAGTGATGGCACACACCTATAATCCCAGCACTGGAGTTCCAGACCAGCCTGGGCTACAAAGTGAGCTTGCGACCAACCTGAACTACATAGCGAGATTCTGTCTCCGAAAAAAAAAAAAAAAAAAAAAGGACCCCTACATTTCAGCCTGGAACTCCACCTTGGCAGCACCCCTGCAAGCTTCCAGGACATGCCAATCGGACTTTCTCCTCTTCCTGAGAGAGGGGACTCAGTAACCAATGCCCAAGCAATCTGCCGGGCCCCATTATCTTAGGGATGAAAAGATAACCGTGAAATTGCCACAGCAAGAAGAAACACTGAAAGGACACCCAGGACTGGGAGGCACATTTGTTCTACACGGGGGGCACTAATCAGCGTCATTCCCGGCGTATCAGGGCCCAAAGGCCCGGGGCGGGAGGCTTGCACGGAGGAAGGGGAAGCACAGAGGCAGAGTACTTGGCTGTCTTTAGTCAGTTTTGCAGTGTGCATCACGGTGACCAGCCGTTTCTAGGAGATGGAAGTAACAGGAACTACAACCGGAACTATCACCGGGGCAACTAGCAAATGGAAGCATACTGGTTGGGAGGGGGGCATTTTCTGTCACAAAATCAGTAAAGCGCTTCACGCAGGAAAGAGACAGGTTCCAGCCAGTTGGGGCGCCCGGGGCTCCCCTGGCCCGGCTGGAGGAAGGAAGGCGCGTGGGCCCTACAAGGGCAGTGGTGCCCTCCACATACCGAGACCTGGAAGTCCATCTACACTGTGCGGGGGATGAGCCCCAAGCGAGTCCAGGCCGGCCTCCCCGTCCTGAGCAGGCAGCCCCACCCCGCCTGCACCCCCGCACCCACAGCACCCCGGGCTGGGCTGTCAGGCAGCACCAGTGCCTGGGGGAGACTCGCTGCTGGTGTACAGGCGGGGCTGAGCCCTGAGTGACCGGAAAACACCGGAGGAGCGTCCGTCTGTCCCCTGAACTAGAGTGACAGCGGTGAGGACCCTCTTTGGCCACACTCTGTCCACTCGAGTGACCTGTCTTCCCCCTTCCTGGTCAGCCAAGGCTGAGGCGGGGGCGTCTGGCTCCTCGCCTGGGGGCGCTGTGCCTCCAGACGGTGCACCTGCTGTCCTGCCCGCACTTGGGGTCACACTCGTGTCCCCTGGCTTTCCGTCCCGGCAGATGCTGGGCATCCACAGCAGGCCTGGCCTCCCAGGCTGCCTGCGCCCCCACACCTGGGTCCAGGCTGCCCTCACCCTCAGAAAAGCCATCTCCAGCCGCTCTGCCCCCTCACAGCACCTCCCACAATTTGTTCAGATGTCTTTGAAACTCTTATTTGGCAGATCCTCAGAAGGCAGGAAGAGCAGGAGTTCGAGGCCAGCCTGGGCCACTCAGTGACTGAAGGGGTTCAGTGCTAAGCACCCCTAGGCCCAATCAACGCCCTGCAGGCACCTCATTTGTGTCAAGCTTTTGATGCTGAGCACACAGCAGTGAGACGGACAGAGCCCGGAGGGGTGGGAGACTGGCTTCCGGGAGGTGAACAAGGAGCAGGGGGGAATGGGCCCTGGCTCTGCGGGGGCAGAGCCGCGAGAACCGGGGCCGCAGGGCTGCGGGGCTGCAGGGCTAGGGGTGCAGGGTGGAGGGCGGAAGGGGCGCCCAGGCAGCAGGGAGGGGCCATACCAGAGCCACTTCGCTGCCGCCTTCTCTCTTCTCCGGTGCCTTCTCTGGAGACGCACTCGCTTCATCGGAGGCTCCTGCAGCGCCCCAGTCCACGGAGAGAAGGGGGAGAGAATGGGGAACCCGGGCACCGTGGTCCCCGCCCCCACGGACCCAGGGCTCGCTCCCCCACGGCCAGACTGAGCAGCGCAGGGTGTGAACCAGCTCACGGGCCTCTCCTCCCCGACACCCTTCGGGAAGCCCCACGCTGGAGCACGGGCCCCCCTCCTGGCCCTCGAAGCCGGGCCTCCAGGGTGCTCCTGGGTACCAGGCTCTGGCCACACCGCTGCCTGTGGCTCCAGGCCGGCTTCCCCTGGGGCCTGGGCACTTCCCGCCCAGCACGAGCACGGAGTCCCCTCGTCACCAGGCTCCCTCCTTGGAGCCACTTGCCTGTGGGTGGAGCAGGCCCGCCCGACCCTCTGTGCGGGCCACTCTGCTCCTCAGACCTCCCAAAGTCCAGCCCCACGCTCCCCCGCTCCCCGACGCTGGGTGTCTGCAGCCCGCCTGCCCCAAGCCTCCACCTCCTTGGGCAGAAGAGCCCCATCTTTCCATGGGCTTCCTGTTCCTGTCCCGGACCCACTCCTGGCCAGAGCCGGCGTCGCATGCCCAGCCTCAGGGACTAGTCCAGGCAGGGCCACTCGCTGAGCAGTGCCAATAAGGCCCTTTATTTATGGGGGTTGAGGGGACACAGGAGGAGAACAGATCTTTGTCCTTCCGAGGTCACAGTCACCAAGTCTGGGAAACCCTGAACTCCAGAGGCACCCGGCAGGCGCTGCCAGGGCTGGAGGCCGGGGTGAGGCGCTGTCAGGGCTGGAGGCCGGGGTGAGGTGTGGGGAAGTGAACACACCTGGTGCCTGACCCTGGTTTCCGGATAAGAACCCCGCGTACACAAAGCTGCTGGTCCTGGCTTTGGCGCGGGAGGCCCGGGTGAGCCTGAGGGGACTTGTATCAGGAAACGGGAGACAGCCTAAAAGACTGTGGGCACGCGTGAGAGGGACACGAAAGGGGAGGAGGAGGCCCCTGCTCAAATTAAGGAAAGTAGCAAGATAGACAATGGTGGGGCGTGGTGGCACACGCCTGTAATCCCAGCACTCGGGAGGCCAGGGCAGGAGGATCACTGCAAGTTTGAGGCCAACCTGGGCTACAAAGTGAGTTTAAGGCCAGCCTTAACTGCAGAGTGAAACCCTGTCCCAAAAAGACACACACACACACACACACACACACACACACAGAACCAGGAGCCTCCAGAAGAAATGCAATGCGATAACCAGTATCACCTCCATGGTCATGGAACCGTCAGCCCAAGCCAAATGTAGGCACACCCTGTAATCTTCCAAAGTATTAAGGACAGGAAAGTCAAGGAAGCTGGGTGTGGTGGTCCATGCCTGTATACCAGCATTCTGGGAGGCTGAGACGAGAGGATTCCAAGTTTGAGACCTAGGTAACTTAGCAATTTAGTGAGCTCCGTCTTGAATAATAAGAAGGGCTTCTGAGATAAACAACAGAAGTGACTAAAAGAGGTTAATGTCTGAGCAAATAGAAAAATGAGTGGTACAAAGGAGGGAGTTAAATGGGGTTAAAGTGTTTTTAATCTTTTTATTGTAGACAGGTAAGTTAGGGAGAAATATTCTGGGCAGTCAGACAGGACTGGGTTCAAGGAAGTCAGTGCAGAAGAACCCGTCACGGCTGTGGCTGGAGGCACATCTGAAGGTTAAAATCACAGTGACAGAGTCACAGACTTCCCTAAGGGCTAAATGGAGGCTTGAGATTATTGGTACCACCGCACTGAGATTCCTGTGTAAATAAACCATTATCTCACGGGGTGGGGCCTCCTCTCCACTCGCTAAAACTAAGACTAACATGACGGATTATCAACTATGGTCAATGACGTCACCCATATGCCCTTGCTACTACTGGATCAATATTACCTAAGGGACTATACTTGTGATCTGTTTTATCATAATTTTGTCCCATGTCGTGCCCGCCTCATGATTTTGTTCTCTAAAGCTTCCTTTGAGAAGTGGGTTCAACAGCAATCCGGTCGGCACACCCCATCTCTCAGGAGCTACTCCCATGGCCCGATCCTATTCCCCAGTAAGTCTTCCTACTCCTCACCTCCCTTGTTCCTTAGAATTCATTCTCTGACTCGGAGGAACATGAACCTGGTGTATCTGACATCTAGTGTTTCCTCTGTACTGCAAAGGCGAGCAGAAACACCAACATGACACCCAGGATTTGGAGGCGGATTTATTTACCTCGACGGGGACTGATTGTGAATAGAGAATATCAGGCCCCAAAGGCCCAGAGCGGCAGGGTTTTATGACATAAAAAGGGGACACACAAGGGCAGACTACGTGGCTGTCTTTGAGTGGTTCTTATAATGTGCATCACACTGACCAGCCCTTTCTAAGAGTCAGAAGCAAGCGGAACTGGAAGTATACTGTCTGGAGGGCATTTTCTGCTACATTGTCATTTTGTTGTTGTTGTTACTTTGAGACAGGGTCTTGCTATATAGTTTAAACTGGCCTTGAACTCACTGTGCAGTCCAGGCTGGCCTTGAACTTGCTGTGAGCCTCCTGCCTCAGCCTCCCAACTGCTGGAATTGTAGGCATGCACCACCATGCCCAGCTGTGTGTTCTCAAATCTTAAACTGTTTGGGAGGAAGACATTTGTGTTGAATAAATTGGACTTTGATTAGTCAAATATGCACATTAGAGCGCCTCAGAATCATTAAATAACAGCACAGTTTATAATTTCCACACAAGACAGGGAGGAAAAGGAAGGAAAAACCACTACCTGAAAGCCAGAAAGTGGGCAAAAAAGAATAAAAAATAAACAATGCGGTGGTTCAGTCCCGTAATCCCAGGACTCAGAGGCCTGAGGCAGGAGAATCACATGAGTTTATGGCCAGTTTGAACTACATAACAAAACCCTGTCTCAAAAAAAAAAAAAAAAAAAAAAAGAACAGGGTGTGGTGGTACACACCTGTAATCCCAGCACTCTGGAGGCTGAAGCAGGAGGATCGTTATGAGTTCAAAGCCTGCCTGAATTGCACAGCGAAACCCCATTTCACAAAAAGAATAAAAAATAAGCAGAAAAAAGATGGTAAATAAGTATCCAAGTAACCCATAACCCATAAGCCATAATTATATTAAACATACAGGACTACAAAGAAGGCAAAACCACTTAAATTGACCTGTGGGCTTAAATGAAATCCCAGTAAGTCCCAGAACTCTGAGAAGCTCAGGTATGAGGATCACACATGTAAGCCCCCCAGGCTTGGTGGTGCATGCCTCTGATCCCTGCAGGCAGGAGGCTGAGGCAGGAGGATCCTTACGAGTTTGAGGCCAGCCAGGGCTACATAATGAGTTCAAGGCCAGCCTGAACTACACAGTGAGACCTTGTCACAAAAGAAAAAAAAAAAAAGGTTCTAAAGAAGTCACATTCAAAACCCTGAATACAGTAGACAGTGTTCATAAGTTCAAGAACAGGGAAAAACTAGTCTACAGTGACACGACCCAGAGCAGTTTCTATCTCGCAGGCTGTGGTCTTCAACTGTGGGGTGATTTTTGCTCCCCATGCAACATTTATCAATGTCTGCAAACATTTTTGGTCTTCACAACTTGAGGTGGCCTTGAGAGCGGCCACTGCGTAGTGTCCACGGACTCAGCCAGCAATGCCCAGGACCGCCAACCCCGGCCAACACACCTGGCCGCGTGAAGGAAGACCCCGCACGAGAGGCCAGAGGCGTGGGCAGAGCCCCGGCCCCGGAGAAGGGCGACTGACAGGAGGGGTACAGGGGCTCTCCCTGTGTTGCACCCTGGTGGTGACCCAGTGTATGGCTTCCTACGCTGGACACCTGAGATTTCCACTGGCCATGTTTTACCCGCACATAATATACCTTGAAAAGGTTTGTAAAAGGTTCATACGGTTGGAAAAGACGTCTTCTCCAATGCCAACGGGCCACGCCACGTGCACCACCTTGCTCCCTGGCGCCCCAGCCCCTCACTGTGCTGCCTGTCGTCTGTCAGTCTTCTCCTTAGTCCACATCCCCTCTCAAGGCCCCGCCCCTCCCCCTGGAGCTTGCGTGCCCCATGCACAGGTGTCCTCAGCACACCAAAGCGGGCCTTGGGGTGAGGACCGTCACCCAGTGTCCTGAGACCAGCGTCTCCCTCGGCCTCCTGTGGGAGGAGCGCCTTGGCTCTGCGCGGCTCAGTGCACATCTGCGAGCCCGGGCTGTGGCTGCCACGGAAGAACCGAGACCGCGGCTCCAGTTCCTGCTCCCGGGGAGCCTGCCCACGGTGCTGAGCTCTCGTGAGCGGCTGAAGAGGCTACAAAGTGGACGGCCTCGTGCCATACTGCTGGGCAGAGAGACGGTGACCACCCAAGGCCACCCTCCTCCCCAGGCCCCAGTGTGACACCCATCGGCACGCCTGGATGCTTTAGCAAACACCCCAGAAAAATGGCCCCAGGAGTCAAGCACTTCTGCCCCGGCACCCACGCTCCCCACTGGGAGCCCGAAGGGTCTGCCCAACACTGGGCAACCACGGGGCACAAAAGCCCAAAGGCAGAGATCCTGCAAAAGATCTGCGCTTCCAGGCCCTGGGGGTGTCCAGCAAAGACCGGAGCGGGGAGGGAGAGAGGTTTCCAAAGCAGCTGCCTCCTCTCTGAAACACTGCTGCAAGCACAGCTGCGTGCAGTGCATTTCCAAGAGCTGTTTATTAATCTTAGTGCATGCTTACTGGCTTTTCCCGTTTATCCGTACTCTACCTAAGGTGACAAACCAGTATTTATTTATTTATTTATTTTTTTGCGGCACCAGGGATTGAACTCACAACCTTGTGCCTGCCTGACAGGCACGTAAGCCGCTGAGCCAAACTCCCGGCCCTGGTTTTTTGAGGCAGGGTCGCACTGTGTAGCTCAGGCCAACCTTGCGCTCGCATTGTAGCCCAAGCCAGCCTTGAACTCACAACGCTCCTCCTACTTCAGCCTCCCGAGTGCTGGGATTAAAGGCGTGCACCACCACGCCTGGTTTACGAGCCAGTATTTAGAAGCAAGCAGCGATCACTAATGATGTCCGACGGGTCAGGACCCTTCCCACGTCTGCCCAGCAACCCTCTCCCAGCTGCACCTGGCATGCCAGGCGGAGCCAAGGGGCCACTCTGGTTTGTGCTTCTGTGTAGAAACAGAAACCGTTGTTAACTTTTTTTTGGTACCAGGGATCGAACTCATGACCTCGCATCTGCCAGGCAGGCACTCGTGCCGCTGAGCTAAATCCCCGGCCCTGTTGGTGACTTCTGAGAGTCATGGCTTTTGTGTAGCCGCTTTATAAGGAGCACCAGTGGCTGTCATCTGTCAGTGTCACGGAGCTCTGGCAGGTCCCTGCTCCCCACCTCTCCGCCCCTCAGGGTTCTCTGGCGGGGCTCAGGGCGGGCATCCAATGGCCCGAATCCGGGGGGCCCAAGTCCGTGCGGACTGTCAGGGCTCCAGCTCTGCACTTTCACGTTAGCTGCCTTATAGTTGCTGTGTAATTAGTGCCACTTAATGTACGTTACCCAAAATAAATACGTCTACTCCAAACTAAATGTACATTTTTATGTATAATCAGCATTCCTGATACTGATATTTGTCAATCTCACAGAAAGTGTATTGGTTGTTTTTTAAAATTTTTTTTAAGGAAGGTATATTTGGGCTATAAAATGGTTTTTTTGGTACCAGGAATTGAACTCAAGACTTTGCACTTGCCAGCCAGGCACTTATGCCACTGAGCTGTATCCCCAGCCCAAGGAAAGTACATTTGGAAATAAACTCCGATAAAAGAATTTAATTAATAATAAAAATGGCTGGGTGTGGTACACACCTGTAATTCCAGCCCTTGGGAAACTGAGGCAGGAGGACCACTGCAAATTCCAGGCCAAGTCTGAGTTACATAGTGAGTTCAAGGTCTGCCTAAAGTACATGGCAAGAGCTTGTCTCAAACAACAAAAAATGTGAAACAAAAAAATTAGTAATAAAAATGGACAAAACGGTTCTATTAAAAAAAAAAAGTAAGCCGGGAGTGGTGGCGCATGCCTGTAACCCCAGCACTCGGGAGGCTGAGGTAGGAGGATCATCACAAGCTCAAGATCAGCCTGGGCTACAAAGTGAGCTCAAGGCCAGCCTGAACTGCATAACGAGACCCTGTCTCCAAAATAAATAAATAAATAAAAAATAAATAAAAATTAAAAAAGCTCTAAATAGCCAAAACAATCTTGAAAGAAGACTAAAACTGGAAGGCTCCCACTTCTAATGTTATTTGGTTTTTTTTTTTTTTTTTTTTTTTGGTACCGGGGATTAAACTCACAACCTCACACTTGCCAGGCAGGCGCTTACACCGAGCTAAATCCCCGGCCCTATTTTTTGAGACAGGGTCTCACTATGCAGTTCAGGCTGGCCTTGAACTCACTTTATAACCCAGACTGGTCTCGAACTCACAATGATCCTCCTGCCTCAGCCTCTCAAGTACTGGGTTTAAAGGCGCACACCACACCAGGCTCATGCATCTAATTTTAAAACTTACTACAAAGCTACAGTATTCAAAACAGTGTGATGCTGGCATCAGGACAGACAGTAGACAGATGGAACTGAATAGAGAACCCTAAATAGATGCTCATATATATGGCCAATATTTTTATTAAAGTACTAAGACTGTTTATTTGAGGAAAGGTCAGTCTTTTCAACAAAGTGCAGGGAAAACAATACCCACGTGCAAAAGAATGAAGTATCAGGGCTATCAGGTGTGTGTGAAGCCCAATCTAAGGAGGCAGAATGGGCCCTGCCGGGGGCAGGGGAGGTGAAATGGAGAATTGCTTTTTAAAGACTGTAGAGTTTCAGATTTTAAAGATACTACACTTGATCCTAGCCAGAAGGCTGAGAGGCGATCAGATTTAAAAGATGAACAGGAGTTCTGGAGGTGGATGGCGGTGCCGCCTGCACACAGACTTAGGAACACCAGTGAACCGTGCACTGAGCAGGATTAGGAAGGGGAACTTTCCTCCCGGCACTGGCCGAAGCCACCAGCGCCGCCCGACTGCAGCAGCTGCGCCCCAGCGCCCCCTGCCGGAGCGCAGTGAGAGGCGCGCTGCGTGTGGCCTGACGCCGCCCGCGGAGACCAGGCAAACTCGCTCCTCCGCTGCGGGGCACAGAGCCGGGCCGGGGCGGGGCGCTCCAGCTTCCCGGGAGATTTTCTTAGAACTTGGACAACGAGCTGGTAGTGAAATGACTGCGCCTGCTGAGGCGGTGGGAAGCGGTTTTACCAGGGCTCATCAGCTTCTTTTGCACTCGAGACCTCGTGGTGCAGGAGCAGGGCCATGGCGCCGCCCCGCGCACCTGCCTCTGTCCGACTGTTCGGTTTCTGGCTGTGACTGCTCTGTAGCTGTGTTAGACGCAAAGTGTGGGCCCAAGTTTCCAGGGCATGGGTGAGGTTTTAGTGTTCAGGGGCCCCTGCCGTTTTTGAAGGAATGCTTCCTAACGCCGATAAATGGGCCCACGGCTTTGGAAACGGGGAAAAAATATATATAGAGAGAGAGAGAGAGAAAGTACATTTTATGTTGTCTGTAATATACTACAATTTTTGTACTATACCACAATTTTAAAAATTGGAAAGAAAACTTTTTATTAAAAAAATAAAATTGGGACGCTTAATATGTATATATGAAACTATAGCCGGTTGTGGTGACACACGTCTGTAATCCCAGCATTCAGGAGGCTGAGGCAGGAGGACTGCTGTGAGTTCAAGGCCAGCCTATGCTACAAAGGGAGACCCTGTCTCAAAAGATCGGGAAGGAGCCGGGCGTGGTGGCGCACGCCTTTAATCCCAGCACTCGGGAGGCTGAGGTAGGCGGAGCATTGTGAGTTCGAGGCCGGCTTGGGCTACAACGCGAGCGTAAGGCCGGTCTGAGCTACATAGTGCGACCCTGCCTCAAAAAACCAGGG
>RJWM01014447.1:24737-50582 GCA_004363535.1 Dasyprocta punctata
AAAAAAAAAAAAAAAAAAAAAAAAAAAAAAAAAAAAAAAAAAAAAAAAAAAAAAAAAAAAAAAAAAAAAAAAAAAAAAAAAAAAAAAAAAAAAAAAAAAAAAAAAAAAAAAAAAAAAAAAAAAAAACAGATCAGGAAGGAAGGAAGGAAGGAAAGAAGAGAGAGAGAAAGAAAGAAAGAAAGAAAGAAAGGCTTTTGTGCCTCAAAAAATGCTGTCAGGAGCCTGAAAAGATCACCTACAGAACAGGAGAAAATATTTGCAAGTTGCACATCTGACAAGAGATTAATTCTTAGAATATGCAAAGGGCTACAACTCAACAGCAACAGACAAAGAAACCAGTTTGAAAGCGGGCAAAGGGGTCACATAGACATTTCTCCAGGGATGCTGTCTGGCCCATACGCACAGGGAAGGGTGGCCCACACCATTAGTCATTGGGGATGTGCAAATCAAAACCACAGTGAGGTACCGTTGCACACCGCTTAAAATGGCTATCATTGAAAAGCAAAAGCAAGCACGAACAAAAAATGAAAACAACGGAAGGCTGAGGCAGGAGGATCTTGTGAGTTCAAGACCAGCCTGGGCTACAAAGTGAGTTCAAGGCCAGCCCGAACTGCAAAGTGAGAACTTGCCTCAAAAAATAGGGCTAGGATTTAGCTCAGTGGCCTAAGCACCTGCCTGGCAGGTGTGAGGTTGTGAGTTCAATCCCCAGTACAAAAAAAAAAAAAAAATTGTTGACAAAGACATAGAAAAACGGAGCCCCCCCCCCACGTTTCCTACATGGTAGATCCTCAAATCGCTAACCTTGGCAGGACCATAGGGCACAACAGTTCCACCTCTGCAAGGCCTATCTTAAAGAGAAATGGAGTGGGGAACGCCTGTAATCCCAGCACTCAGGAGGCTGAAGCAGGAGGATTGCTGTGAATTTGAAGCCAACCTGGGTTACAAAGTGAGTTCAAGGCCAGCCCGAGGTACAGAGCGAGAGACTATCTCAAAAAATCGAAGCGGGAGGGGGCGGCTGACCTCGAGCTCTCCGCTCCAATGCTCTTTCACACTGCAAAGTGCGGCGGTTTTTCTTTTTTTCATTCATATTTTTACTTGGCCCAGACTTGCTCGGCAGGGCCTGTTTCTCTCCCTGCCTTTAATAACTGTAAACCTTGCTACAGTTTGCACTTGACCATTTATGACAGCAACAAAAACTGTAAGTCACTGGGGCTCACTCATTAAGGGGCGCACTGTCCTCCATGGAGAATTTAAAAATTCCAGTGAAGTATGCACCCTACAGAAAGGAAAAACTGAGTAGGTGGCTAAACTAAGAACATTCTAATAAAATACCAGTAAGGGTTTTTTGTTTTTCTTTTTTGAGGCTCTAGACAAATGTACTCTGAAACGTATGAAATGAAAAGAACGAAGGTCTACTAATAGCTAAGCAGAAGATTTTAAACCGGACTCCTCACTCTCCCAGACACGAACACTGTACCTATTTACCAAACCAAGGTAATTTTTCAAAAATCACAATATAGGAGGCCGGGGATACAGCTCAGCAGCAAAGCACCTGTCTGGCAAGCACAAGGTCGTGAGTTCAATCCCAGATCCAAAAAAAAAAAAAAAAATTCACACTATGAGACTGGTACATGAACACACACATGATCGCGAGAGGATATTTACAGCCCTAGAAGCTGCCAGGGGTGGGGGAGGGTGGCTCCAGAACCCCTGCTTTTCAGGGGGAGGTGCAGGCTCCGGTTCGGAGCACCAAGTCCCCAGCGAGCCGAGTGGGCCCAGGGCCTGTCTGCTCGGCTCACTGTCTTGGGGAGCCAGGCCTGAACCCCACCCTGAGAGAAAGAGCGGGAGGCATGGGAGACACAGCTGGTGAACAGCCTTAGCCTGATGGGACGTCGCGGTCAGAGAGGTCCCGTGGGCCCCGGAGGCCCAGCGCAGGTCTCTGTGTATCATCCTGTCACCTACCACATGCTGCCGCTCCTCCCCTGGCCATGCCCCGCGGGTCCCGACACAGAGGTCCCCTAGGCAGGCACCAGTCTCACTCACCCTCGAGGCAGCCAGAGGCTGTGGCGTCCTGGTCCCTGGGGTCGGAGGTGGCTGGTGGCGGCGGTGGGACCTGGCCCCTGTCCACGCTGGCCCCCTCGCCCCAGCTCTCTGGGTCCTCCGGGGGCTTGGTGAGGACACCGCTGTCCTCCGAGCCATCGTGGGGGCCGCTCGGTGTCAGGGTGGCGGTGTCACTGATCAAGAGGCCGGAGCCCACGCTCAGGGGCTCCTTGGAGCCAAGGACCAGGGCCAAGCTCGAGGAGGGAGAGCGGGCCGAGCTGGGCCCGCGGGCGATGGCGCGCGGTCTGCCGTGGTCGCTGGCGCCCGGGATCAGCGTCAGGCTGGAGGCCTGGATGACAGTCACGCTCAGATCGGAGCCGGGCCGGCCGTGCCAGGCCGAGTCGATCGCCCTCTGGGCAGCTGTGCTCCAGGCCGCCCCCAGGGCTCCCATCAGAACACACTCAGAGAGGTCGGGGGGCGCCAAAGGGACGGGCTCCTTCGTGTCTGGGACCGGGGGCCCCCAGGAACCTGCAGCAATGTTCAGGCTCTGCTTGGAGACATCCCGGCTAGCCGGGCGGGAGCCCAGAGAGGTGTCGGAGGCAGGCAGGAGCAGTGCCTGCGAGCCCAGCCGGGACAGGCTGTGGTCCAGATCCAGGCTCTCTCTCGAATGGAGCCTGATAAACGGGCTTGACGCAGGCCTGGAAGGATTGGAGTTACTCTGGCCCAAGTCAAAGGTCTTGCTCCCAGAGAGGGACAGCAGTGCCTCCTCAGAACTCTGCCCAGAGGGGCTCCTGGAGCCCTGATCGGGGGTCTCAAGAGAGCCAGTGCTGGGAGTGGCGCTCAAGGCTGGAGATGGGGACCCCTGTGGGTCTGGCCTGGGGATGTCATTCGCATCTGGGTCCGGGGTTACCACACTGCAGGAGAAGCTGCCCTGGCGGGAGGCTGGAGTCCCTACCCTGCTGCCAGTGAGTCCGGGGATGTCATCGGTCAGTAGGCCGGGGACCACCTCCGGTTCAGCACTCAGAGTTGGATTCAGGTCTGGAACAAGGGCCAAGCTGGGACTCGGGGGTGGATCCGAGCTAGGGGCGAGGGCTGTGTCTGAGTCGGTCCCAGGGATGCTGTCAAAGCTCGGGCCTGGGGCCCCGCAGCACTGGAGACTTGGTGTCGTCTGTGGGTCTTCACAGGGGACGAGATTTGCCATGTCCATCGGGGGGTCTCTCGGTGCCTGCCCCTCCGTCCAGCGGCAGCCCGACTCACTGTGCTGCTCCTGAGAGAGAGAAGGTAGATATGCCAGGCGCACTGGTACGCTGTCCCCACTGCCTGTCACCCGGGCTGGGGTCCTCCTGCCTCCTGTGACGGTCCCCTTCTCGGCCTACGCAGAGGCCACACCCTGGGTCTGCGCCTCCTCCACAACCTCCCACTGCTCCTGGAGAGATCCGTATCCCCCTTGCTTCCCTGGACTCCCTAGGGCCTGGCCCCTCCCTAGTGACGAGCTCCGGGTGACAAGAATGGCATGCCTTGTGGACCCTGGGCGTTCTAGGTCCTGGCACAGCACCAGGCTCCGAGGGGGATCTAAAGCAGAAAAACGAGGACCCTCTTCCACTTGAAGGCAGAAAAGCGGGGGGAGGGGGGCGGAGACTCTGTGCAGGTCACCTACTCCAGCTGACCACGTGTGACTTGGTGACCTATGTTCACCAGCCAGGATCACTGAGCTTGGGGACTTGGGGTGCTGTAAGCCAGACCCAAACTCCGAAGCTGCTAGAATTAATCTGCAGGGGGCCGCCGCACCCCAACCTCAAAGGCACCTCACAGAGCTGCCCCTGCCCCTCGCATCCACCTGTTCCGGATGAGGCAGGTGGCGGGGAAGAGGGCCTGATGCTGTTACCCATAGTGGAATCTGCTTGAGCCAGGTATCCGCCCACCCTGGGTCACCTCCCCGGGGGGACTCGGGCAGCTCACCCGTAAGCATGGTGTTCTCAGGCAGGAGCCGGCCCCTGGGGTGAAGCGGAAGGAAGCCGAGTCAGGGGAAGAGTGACCTTTGCAACTCCTCCTGAGCAGCCTACAGGCCAGGCGTGCGCAGGTGTGCACCAGCTCTCCACTACACATGCATGTACACACGCACACACATGCACACACACACACACGCACACACACACGCACACGCACGCTGACTGCTGGAAGTCGAGGATCATTGTCCCCTTATACACAGAGGCAAAGGTCAGGAGGAGGAGGACCCCCCACTCCACTGGCTCTCAGAGCAGCTAAGACCGCCCCGTGGCTCCCCCTGCCCATCCCCTGGCGGCTCTCTGTGGTCTTTAGGACGGAGACCCCGTGTTCCTGGCTCCCATCCCCTCTGCCCCGCCTGGCCCCTTCCCTCTCCGCTCCATTGATTAGGTCTGGGCTCCCACAGCGGGCATCCCCTCCCCTCCCTTTCACCACCTGGTGCCCACAGGATCACCCTCTGCGGGCTGGGCAGCCCCCGCACAGGTGAGGGCCACCGGCACCTTCTCAGGGCTCCTTGTTCTTGTCCCCTTCCCTGCACACACATCTGGCTTCACCGTAGACAACTGGTTCCATAGAGTAAGGGCACAGCCACCGAGCCCTCTGCCAGGGTCTACGAGCACTGGGCAGGCAGCGAGGCTTCGGGAAATGTTTGGGTCCACTGTTTCACCCCGTCTCTCCACTTAGCACCCCTTCCCTTCCCTGGCTGCTCACGCCCTCACAGATTCCTTCACATTCACGCGTGCACTGACTCCTCCACTGGGCCACCGGCTCACTGCACATTTTGCTCTGCGTCTTTCATTAACAGTTTGGCTTCGGAACAATCGTCAGTGTGGCGTCACGATGGAGTCCCGAGCTCACACCTCAGCTTAGCCTCTCACTAGCCTGGGTGCACGGGCGAAGGACACTCTCCCGCGCTGCCCTTGTCCTCCTCCAGGCTATGAATCTCCATCTCCCAGGGAGCTTGCAGTTTCAGCGCCCAACCTGGAGCGCCTGGCTGTCAACCCCTGCCTAAGTGATAGCTGCTCGCTCTGTCCCCCCGAGGCCAGGGTCAGGCCAGGCACCCTGGGGGAGCTGCCTTCGTTCCAAGCCTGTGTCCCCAGCCTTGGGAGCAGCAAGTCTGGGCCTGCTGTCAGCACGCAGCGGAAATTTTATCCTGGAGCTAACGCCATCTAAAATGTCAGGGCTCCTTGGTTTCACAGACCCTTGTCAGAGCCTTGGACTTAATTTCATGTTCATAAATTCTTTTTCTTTTGACTGAAGAGGAGCTGGGTTTTTGCTTATCTTCCCCTCCTCCATGCACACAGGCACAGGTACACGCACACGTGCACACACATGCACCCCATAGTTGGGAAGGGTACATTTTCAGCCTGGAGAACCCCGGGCAGTGCATCCCACAGGGCAGCGAGAGGCTCCCGGGAGCCCAGCGGTCAGGCAGGTGCACCGGCCGGGTCACTGGGCAAAGGCCGCGGGGCTCGCGCCTGGCCACCCCACCGCCCCCATGAGAAGAGGTCGGCTCTCCCCTGCATCTCCTGCTCCCCACTCCCCCTTCTCCTCCACGGTGGTCTTCAGAACTGTGGAACACAGACTGTCACAGAGGTGACCTCTCTACCGGACACATGCACGCATGGAGAGCCGCAGGGGCTGCGGGGCACTGTGTGGGACCCAAGGTACCAAAGGGACTCACTTCATACTGACAGCCTCAAACTGCATGCTGGCCTTTGTCCCCAGCTCAAGCACCCCAGCAGCCTGGCCACCCAGCAGGCCCTCCCATACAAACTCCATCCTCTCGCCCTGACCTCAGCACTCTGCTCCAGGCCCAGAGCGTGAAGCCAGCCATGAATTCCAGTTCCCCAGTGTAGGGCCCTGACGTGTCAGGCACACCTGCCACCGCAGTGACACCCGTGTGCATACACAGGGTCTCATACTGGGCACCTCAGACCTGGGGAGCACCTCCCCAGTGACGCTCACTCACCACACCCAGATTTGGCCAAATTCTGCCAGCTCTGGCAGCGGGTCGGCTCCCAGCCTCTCCTGTCTTTCCAGCCATGCCACCCGCCCAGGTCCAGCGCCCGTCACCCCCAGGCTGAATCTTGGAATCACTCAGCAGCGGGGGTTCCTGAATCTAGCCCAGCTCCCAACAAATCATTTCCAAAATGAGCCTCTAAGACCTTTCTTTAAAAGCCCATGAAGGCAGTTCGAGGGACGCACACTTATAATCTCAGAACTCTAGGAGACTGAGGCAGGAGGATCACAAATTCAAGCCTGGGCTGGGCAAGTTTAACAAGGCCTGTCTCAAAGAATAAAAAAGGCTGGGGAGGTAGCTTAGTGGTAGAGTGCCCTTGGGTTTACACCCCATTACTACAAAAGCAAACAAAACTAGATTAAAGAGCCAGGCGAAGCACCGTACACCTGTAATCCAAGATACGTGGGAGGCTGAGGCAGGATGATCACAAATTCAAGGCCAGTCTGAGTAATTTAGCATAACTCTAGTTCAAAAAAGGAGGAGAAGGAGAGAGGAGGAGGAGAAGGAGGAAGAAGAGGAGGAGGAGGAAGAAAAAGGAGAAGAAGAAGAGGAGGAGGAGGAAGAAAAGGAAAAAAGCCAGGCATTGTGGAGCACACCTGTAATCCCATAATCCCAGCATTTGGGAGGCTGAGGCAGGAGTTTGAAGACAGCCTGGGCTCTGCAGTGGGTTCCAGGCCAGCCTGAACCGCATAGCGAGACAAAAAAAAAAAAAAAAAAAAAAAAAAAAAAAAAAAAAAAAAAAAAAAAAAAAAAAAAAAAAAAAAAAAAAAAAAAAAAAAAAAAAAAAAAAAAAAAAAAAAAAAAAAAAAGAAAGAAAAAAAAGAAAAAGAAACTATAAAACTCTTAGAAAAAAGCTATAAAAGTAAATCTTTACTAGAGAACCTAGGTTAGGAGAAACCCAGTTTTCTGACCCATCTGCCTGTACTGTGGATGGGTAGCCAACATGGAAAATGCCTGAGACCCCACAACCCATTCATCTGAAGGAACCCAGGAAAATGTCAAGATGATGGAGCAAAAGGCGATCTCTGGCCTCCATCCCAAACAGAACAAGTCCAGGAGGCACAGACATGGAAGAAAGTGAAAGTCACACACCTGAAATTTCTGAGATGATTGCAACTGAGGTAAAAAAACTACTTCATGAGGTTGTAAAAGAAATCAGAGCAGAAATATTGCATGTAAAAGAAAAAATGACACATAATAAAAGAATTGCTGAGCATATCTAAAGAAGAAATAGATTGTTCAAAAAAAAAGGAGCAAGGGCCGGGAGTTTGGCTCAGTGACTTAAACAACTGCCTGCCAGGCTCGAGGTTGTGTGTTCAATCCCCGGTGCTGAAAAAAAAAAAAAAAGGAGCATAGGCTAATGAGGGAAACTTTGAATGAACAATACAGAGAAGAATTGGAATGCATTAAGCAGACTCAAAGAGATAGCCAGGAAATTAAAAACTCCATTGAAAGCTGTCAAAATAGCTTGAAAGAAACTGAAGACAGACTTAGACCTTGAAGATAGGATGGCAGCTATCGATCACAAAAGGAAAGATTTCTTAAAAATAACAAGGACAGGAAATAACAATTCAATGGCTGCAAGAAAATGCAAAGAAAAATAATTTAAGAATGACAGGTGTCAGCAAAAAAGCAGGAGTCAACACAAATGATATAGAGAAACTATTTACAGAAGTAATAGCAGAGAACTTCCTTAGCTTGGGACAAGGACCTGATACACAGATAAGTGAGGCATGTAGAACTCCAAACAGCCATAACCAAAATAAATCTACACCCAGACATATAACAATCAAGATCTCAGAAATTCAGCATAAGAACAGAATATTAAACACTATTAGAGAAAAGAAACAGATCACCTATAAAGGAAAATACATCAGAATCATGACAGATTTCTCAACACAAAACATCAAGTTAAGAAGAGCTTGAAGTGAAGTATTTCAGTCCTGATTGAAAACAACTTCCAACCCATACTGATGTACTCTGTAAAACTATCTTTCAAAATTGATGGAGAAATAAGATACTTCCATGACAAAGAACTGAAGGAATTCATGACCACCAAACCAACCCTACAAAGAATACTGAATGACATTCCAAAGAGTGATAAAAATGACCACAGTCCCAGGAACAGCAACAGAGGGTTATCACTGAGTGCAGCAACAACTGAATGGAGGGGGAAAGTAGACAGCCAATGGCAGGAAAAAAGCATGGCAGAGACAACCAGTGCATGTTGGCCACAACCATTAATGTAGATGGCTTCAATTCACCAATAAAAAGAAACACAGGCAGAGTGGATCAAGAAACGAGATCCATCAGTATGCAGTATACAAGAAACACATTAATCAAAAGAAAATTCATAGATTGAAAGTCAAAGGAGAGAAAACAATGCTCCATGCAACGGGGAACCAGAAAAAAGCAGGAGTAGCTTGCCCATCAACCACTGAATGGGTAAGAAAGATATGGTGTTTTCATACAATGGAAAGCTACTCAGCTATAAAGAAGGATAATCACGATGCTCTTGTAGGTAAACGGATGCAACTTGTGATCATGCTCTTGGGTGAAATGGTTCGTACTCACATAGGTGAACATCGTGTTGTCTCCCTAGTATAAAAAATTGAAGGAGTTAGTGGGATCCAAAATGTGCAATAGATATTGTGAACGTGAAAGGGGAGGAAATGTCTAAAAAGGTGGTAGCCATTGTTAATTCCCTATTACTTTGTTTTAAAGTCCTGTATCATTTTCATTCTTTTGTTTGGATTGGTCTTATTCTGTTTTGTTTAGTTTGGTTTTATTATATCTGATGGCATGGGCAACTATTTTGAAGATAACAAGATATATTATGGTAGCCATTGTTGATTTCCTATTATCTCCAAGTCCTGTATCACCTTCACTGTTTTGTTTTGACTGGCTTTATTCTGTTGTATTTTGTTTGGTTTTATTATCTTAAAAATAAATAAAAGTAAATCTTTATAACCTTAGATTTTGGAATAGGGGCAGAAAGGGGCCAGGTCACTAGGGATTAAACCCAGAACCTTCACACTAAGCTACATCTCCAGTTCTTTTTTTATTTTGAGACAGGGCCTTGCTAAATTCCTAAATTGCCCAGGCTGGGCTTGATTTTTTTTTTGTACCAGGAATCAAACAAAGTAGCCCTCCTGCCTCAGCGTCCCAGTGTGCTAGGATTAAAGACTTTCACCACCTCCAAACATGGCAATGGTTTCCTAGATATGACATCAAGGCCATAAACAACAAAAGATAAAAAAAAATTCATCAAACTCCAATTCATAAAAATTTACGTGCATTAAAGGACACGATCCACAAACAAAAAGATAACATGAGGGAAATATTAGTAAATCATATAACACGTAACTGTCTGATGTCCAGAATATAAGAGAACTCTTACAATGCAACAACAAAAAGACAAACAACCCAATTAAAAATTGGGCAAGCTGGGTATGGTGGTACACACCCATAATCCCAGCACTTGGAGGTTGAGGCAGAAAGGTTGCTGCAAACTTAAGGTGAGGCCAGCCTGGGCTATTTAGTGAGTCCTGTCTCAAAAAACAAATGAACAAACAAAGAAAATTGAGCGAATAGGGCTGGGAAGACTTCCACTGTACCTTCAACACCTGATCCACAGCCTTGAAAAAATTAGGCAAGCAACTTAGACAAACATTTCTGCAAAGATACACAGGGGGCCAATACGCCCATGGAAACGTACTCAAGGCCATTAATCATTAGAGAAATGTAAATCAACACAGCGATGCTAGTTCACGTCCACTAGTCTGGCTTGCACTTTTGAAATGGAAATAACAAGTGTCCACGAGGGAGTGTCGAAGACAGAAGCTTCCCGAGTCCCTGGTGGGGACAGAAAGTCCGCGCGGCCTCCACCACCAGCCCCAGGAAGGAAGGGCAGAGCCAACAGCACCTCCCGGAGCCAGAGACCACCGAGGGCCCAGCAGGTCCCTTCTGATCGCGCAGAGGTAGAAAGCTACGAAGCCCAACCGATCTGCTTTTCTTTCTGTCTCCATACGTGGTAAAGAGGGGACTCAAACCCAGGTCCTCTCAGCCCCGTTTTCCCCAGAACACCACAGATTCTCAAGTCACGAATGGCTCAGTGACTCCACATCTTCCGGTTTCTCATTCCCGGTTCCCTCGGTCACTCTCGCGTCCCCACACAAGGAAAAGTGCAATAAAGACCAGGCAACGGGCTCTGGAGTCTGACAGACCCCAACTGGACACCTGCTCTGCCTCACCAGCCTGGGGCCTGGGCAACTGGACACACCAGTCCTTTTTTTTTTTTTTTTTTTTGAAACAGTATCTCAATTTGTAGTTCAGGCTGGTCTTGAACTTGTGGTGATCCTCCTGCCTCAGCCTCCCGGGTGCTGGGTTTATAGGTGTGCATGACTAAGTCTGGCAGTCTTGTCAGTCTTAACACTTGCAATGGAACAGGGTGCAGGAAGGACGATCACGATGCCTGGCCCACAGAGGGCACTTGGCCAATGCCCGCCCCGCCCCCTCCTCCCCCAGGTGGGGACGGGTAGGTGCACTGGAGGAAGGGGTGAGGTCTGGTCTGCAGGTCCCCTCCTTTCTCTTCACTGAACTGCATCCCCAGTCCTTAAAAAAAAATTATTTTCTTTGAGACAGGGTCTTGCTAAATCACTAAATTTGCCCAGGCTACGCTCAAACTTTCGAAGATCTCCCGCCTCAATCTTCCAGCCTGCTGGAAGGCCAGGTGCGTGACGCTACACCCAGCCTCCCCTCCATCCCCGCTCCGGTCTTTCCACGCTCCTCCCTCTCACCCCTCCCCCCGACTCCCACCCACCGCAGTCTCAGGACACAGCGTCCCCTCTTGGAACCTTGAATTTCTGATGTCAGGTTCCGTGAGTTACCTTCACCTGGGGCATCTCACAGTAACAGAAAATTCAGCTTTAAGTCAAAGATACGAAGTTCTAACTGTGGGACTACAGCCAGAAGGGGAGCCTTTTCCCAGCGGGGTGGGGTCAAGGTGGTACCTGCCTGGCGGAGGCTGACCCCACCCCTGGAAACTGCCCGCAGCAGCCCCTCAGCTTACCTCGGCTCCCCCAAGGCCAGGCTGGGGTTGCGCTCTTTGTGAGGTCACCGGCATCTGGAAGTTCCCCAGCCAATGAGGCCCCTGCTCCTGCCTGCACGGCAAGGAGAACCTGCCCCAGCACTCTTGGGGGCTGAGGCAGGAGGATCACAAGTTTGAGGCCAGTTTAGGCAACTTATTTAGACCTTGTCTCAAGATAAAAAAAACAAAATAAAAAGCGCTGGGACTGTACCACACATAAAAACTGAAATTTTAAAAAAGTTTACATTCACGCCTCCCGCGCTCTGCCTGGAGAGAACCTTGCTGACCTGAAGACCGAATTGCCAGCCTGGCACTTAAGATGCACCATCAAAGTCTCTCCCTGTAGGACCCAGAACGCTGTAGATCTTGGAGTGATGAGGACTTCGGAGCCAGGCTGTGTGGGACGAGGAAACTGAGACCCATAGGAAGAAAACACTACCCGATGTCACCAACTAGGACACCTATCTGTCTGCCCAAGGCCTTGACCTTTTCCCTACCCCGTCCTCACCCCCAACAGATAACCGCGTGGGGCACGGCAGGAGGAGGGCAGGGTCAGGGCACGGAGACCTTAGGACAAGGGAATGAAGACCCTGTCTAAAGGCTGACCAGTAACTAAGATAATTAAGGCGATAGATAGTGACTGGATAGAACCTCAGAACTCACAAAAAGAGAGGGAGACCCGGGTGTGGTGGTGTACCCTTGTAATCCCAGCACTCGGGAGGCTGAGGCGGGAGGATTTTAGTGAGTCCAAGGCCAGCCTAGGCTACACAGCAAGACCTGTCTCAAAAAAGTTTTTAAAATAAAGTCCTGCGCCTGCCAACCATTCCTTCTTCCAGCCTCCGGCTCCCCTCGCATCCCCTCGGCCCTCGGTCTCCAGAGCCAGAGCGGTGGTTTTCGTTTTCGTTTTCTCCACAGCTGAGCACCGGCTCCAGCCCGAGCATTGATCTCAGAGGAGTGGCTTTGCTTTTACAAGAAGCACAGCCTCTCTTTTTCCATTCTCACTTTGTTTTTTCCACGTTTCTACTTTTCCCCCCAATTTTTCTTTTGGGTTCCTGGATTTGTTTTTCTTCTCCTTCACCTCCCCACTTGCTTCGAGGTTACACATTGCCTCCTCATTAGAGTTCCTCTAATCACTTGAACAATCACACTTCAAGTAGCAAAGTCTAAAATTAATACTATTAGCCACCTTCAGAAAATAAGCAAAGAGACAAAAAATACAAGAAGCTGGGCATGGTGGCAAAGCCTCCCACTTGGGAGGCTGAGGCAGGAGGATCACCATGGGTTTAAGACCAGCCTGGGCTACATAGTGAGTTCAAGGCCAGCCTGAACTGCATAGCAAGACCCTATCTCAAAAACGAAACAAAACAAAAAGAACTATTTGGTAGCCAGGTGTGATGGTGCACACTTATAATCCCAGAAGCCTATGAGGCTGAGGCAAAAAGATGACAAATTTGAGCCCAACCTGGGCAATTTATCAAGACCCTGTCTCAAATTATGAAGTTAAAAAAGTGTCATGGACCTAGCTTAGTGCAAAGCCCCCGGCTTCAATCCCCAGTACTCCAGGGGAAAAAAAAGCAGCAGCATGACAAGATGAGATAAAGATGTGATATACTTTATAGGGAATCAATAAGCAATGTGTTTTACTATTATTATTACTAATGAAAAGAAAAATGCAGACCAGACCAGGGGTCACACTCATCGTGCCCCTAATTCCCTCACTAACCTGTCACCGAGTGGCCCTCCGGGTTTAACTCCAAGTTCAAGTCCCCAAGGACATCAGCTGCATTTCAACTCCAGAGACCTGGAGTAGATTAGGGGTGGTCACTAACTTGCGTCCCACGCTGAGCAACCCTGAGGGGGTGGCCCAACCCCATGCCCAGGGCTTCATGACCCAGAGGTGACCTGTAGAAACTCAGGTCACATGCCAGGACTCTCAGGTTTATTTATTTTGAGATAGAGTCTTACTATGTAGTTCAGGCTGGCCTTGAACTCACTGTGTAATCCAGACTGGTCTCAAAATCATGGTGATCCTCCTGCCTCAGCCTCCAGGAACTACTGGCATGGGCCACCACACTCAGCTTAATTTTTTCATTTTTTATTTTTTGTTTTCTATTTGTTTACTTGGTACCAGGGATTGAACTCACAACCTCGCAATCCCTAACCCTATTTATTTTTGTTTATCTGCTTTTTTTTTTTTTTTTTTTTTGGTCGGTAGTGGGGATCGAACTCACAACCACACCCCTACCAAGCAGGCGCTTAAGCCACTGAGCCAAACTCCCGGCCCTATTTTTTCGAGGCAGGGTCACAGAATGTAGTTCAGGCCGGTCTTGCTCACGTTGTGGCCCAAGCCAGCGTCAAACTCACAACACTCCTCCTACCTCAGCCACCCGAGTGCTGGGATTAAAGCCCTGCGCCACCACGCCCGGCTATTTATTTGCTTTTTGAAACAAGATTTCACTCCATACTCCAGGCTGGCCTCCACCTGCGCAATCCTCCAGCCTCAGCCCCTCAAGTGCTGGAATCACAGGTGTGCGCCACCACACCCAGCTCTGTTTTTGGTTTTCTGAGACAGGGTCCCAGCTATGTATTTCCAACTGACCCTGAACTCCCTAAGTAGCCCGTCAGAACTCACAGCGATCCGCTTGCCTCAGCCTCTGGGATTACAGGCATGTACCACCACACCCCCAGCTCGGGACTCTGGGTTCCATCCCAGTCCAATCTATCAACCAGAATCTTAGATAGAAGGAAAAGTCACATCCCTGGGGAAGATCTAATCTGTTTTTGTTGCCAACCCTTGCCCGCCCTGGGATTCTCTGGGGGTGGGGCAGAAAGGGTTCAAGTTAGAAGAATGAGGGATGACAGAGATCACCCAGTGCTCAAAGGTCATTTTGGGGATAACAGGATTTTCTGCTTGACCTGCTGAGATACAGAGAGGGTGGGGGAGGAGGAGGGACTTCAGGAGCCGTCTCCACCCAGGGGCAGGGGTGACCCAGCACTACGAGAGCGGCAGGCCTGGGGGAAAGTTACATGCTGTCAGGCTCTCGCCAGCCCTGACCCCAGCCTCGGGAAACCTCAAGGACTCCGGGCCAGGGATTCTCCAGAGAGAGCCAGCATGGGCTGCCGGAAGCAGTGTCTGGACAGGCCAGCCAAGTATGCCCTGGTCAGCGGTGTCATCTTGACTCTGGCGTTGACTGTCGGGATGGTCCTCGCCCTGACGCTGGACTGGGGCCCCCAGTCGGGTAGGTGCCATCCTGACCAGCGTGACCTGCCTCTTCCCTACCCCCAGCCTATTGAGGCCTCCCCCCAGCAGAAGGTTCCTCTGGCTGTCTTTCTCCTCTTAAGTTGCCGGGGACAGGCGCTCCCCGTTGGGGACCTTGCCCGTGCCTTCTTTCCGTGCAGGGCTCCTCCATCCTTCTGCCTCCTGCGTCCGGAGCCTTCCTGGGGGCTTCCCCCCTCCCCCACCCCAGCCTTGCCTCTGAGGCCTCTGGTCTCCCCCTCCTGCACCCTACCCGGCCTTCCGTGTCTTCGTGGTTCTTCTGCCCCCACCCCGCCTGCTTTCACCCACCCGTGCTGCCCGGCGCTGACACCGCCCACCCGCACCCACAGCACAGGCTCAGGCCCCCACCCCTGCCGCCGCTGCACAGGGCCTTTGCCCACCCAACCTTGGCCATCGTTCCCATCTGCTCTGATCGGTTCTCTGCCTGTCACGCCAGGCCATTTCCTCTTCTCCTTTTGATCCTTTCGATGTTGAGGATGGAGCCAGGGCCTCGCGTATGCTGGGCAAGTGCTGCATCGCTGAGCTCTGCCCAGCCCGGTGGCCATTCTCTTAGACAGCCAGTCTTTCCACGCTGTCACCTCTGCCGGTCCTTCTGCCTGAAATCGCCTGCTCCCTCCCCTCTGCCACATGCACACCCCCTTCAACAGCTCCCTGAAATATCCCCTTCTTTTTTCTTTTTTCTTTTTGTCTTTTTGAGGCAGGATCTCACTGTGCAGTTCAGGCTGACGTTGAGCTCACTTTGCAGCCCAGGCTGGTCTTGAACTTGCTCCTGCCTCAGCCTCCTGAGTGCTAGGATTACAGGCATGCGAACTTGCTCCTGCCTCAGCCTCCTGAGTGCTAGGATTACAGGCATGCGCCACCACATCCCGCCATTTTGTCCCCTTCTGAGGGAGCCCTGCTTTCCCAAATGCCCCTGGCCAGCATTTTGGGACCCTTCCATGTATTGCCAGGGGCCCCGGGTCCTGCCGTCTCTGCAGACCGTGCGCTGGACGCACGAGGTGGGGTGACGAGCAAGAACCAGGCGCTGATGGCCCTTCGGCATCCACTCCAGGCTGTGAGGGGGATGTCTGCCGCCCCGAAGCGGACATGCTGGATTACCTGCTGCGCCTCGGCCAGATCAGCAGCTCGGACGGCCTGCTGGTCACCTGGAGCCACGGGGCCAATAGCCGTGACGAGATGGAGGAGGGCCTGCGCAGTGAGTCCCTCTGCCGGGGGCAGGGCGAGCAGGGAGGGCAGAGGCCTGCGCTCCTCACGCTGCCCTGAGGACGCAGCCCCGGGCTGAGGGTGCCAGCTCAGCCGGGGTGGCCACGGAGCTCAGGTTTGGACCGGGTGTCTGACGGCAGAATCGCTCCCGCCCTCCCTTGGCTGCTGGGTGCTGCCTGTCCGCCCGTGACACCCCTCGCCCTTAAAGACGAAGGAAGCCAGCGACCTGAGGCCCAGTGGGGCTAAAACAAACCGTGAACCCCTGAGTCTGTGTGCCACCTCCCAGCCTCAGCAGCAGAAGGGTCACAGACGCCAGGGGCCACGCCCCACGCCACACGTGGGCCCCAGCACAGGCGGCCGACTCCCCCGCGCTTTGCCCCCTGCATTGTGCCTAGTCCCCAGGCAACAGGGAGACACCCGTCCTTCAGGACAGCTGGGAGCGCCAGTCAACGCTAAGCCACGGAAGATAGAAAGGGTTTGGGCTCCAAACGTGAGCCTCAGGAGATGCGGGTCCCGTGGTCCCTGGTTCTGGCTGGGGTCTGCAGTCTTACACTGTAACACGTTCCCAGGTGACCTTGATGCTGCTGGCCCTGGGACCACCCTTTGCTCCAGAACCATCTCCAGATGTCAGAGGAAGGAGCTGGGATCCAGACTAGGCAGGGTCTTGTCTAACATCACAGCTTAGGTCTGAAGCACAGGAGACCTGGGTCCAGAGCCGCATCTCCTCTGGGGCCGCACCTGCAGTCGGGGAGCCAGTGCCTGGTGGCTGGAGGGGACTTTGCCAGGGGTTGCCCGGCCCGGTGTTAGGGACCAGGCCGGGAAGGGAGGGCTCTCAGCTGGGCAGCTGTGGCCTGCAGGACAGAAGGCCCTGCCGCCCTCTGCTCCCCTGGCTCAGCCCTGGCATTGATCACCCAGCAAGGAATAAAATCCCCAAGCCAGGACACTGGTTGAACAGGAAGCTGCAGGCCCCGCCACACAGCACCCAGCAGCGGGGGCCACGAGAGCCACCCTTAGCATAACTGCCAGCTCCGGAGGGGACCCCGCGCCCTGCTTTCTCCCCAAGGGCTCCATGGGGCCCCAGACAGCCCCTGGGAGGATGAACCTGGATGTCACCAGCAGGGGCAGGAGCACAGGGAGACACCCAGAATTCTGGGTTTGGAGGTTTCTGTGGCCACCTAGTAGCCAGCAGATGGCTTAGGACCAGTGACTTGAGTCTGAAGCTCAGTTTTTGCCTCTGTAAAGTGTGGGCTGGCAGGGTGACCATCTCAGGCATCATCCAAACCAGCCCGTGTTTGGTCCTGGAAGGTCTACTAGCAACCATGCCAAGATAGCAGAAATACACCCCATGATCCCAGATTACCTAGGCAAGCGAGCTACTTCATGTAGTAACTTTTGTACTTGGTGAATGCCTAACCAGAAGTTTCTCTTGTTTTACCTATTTATTTATTTATTTATTTATTGTGGTACCAGGGATCAAACTCACAATCTTGCCCCTACCATGCAGGCATTTACACCACTGAGCTAAATCCCTGGTTCTGTTTTTTGAGACAGGGTCTCACTATGCAGTTCAGGCTGGCCTTGAACTCACTTTGTAGCCCAGGCTGGTCTCAAACTCACAATGATCCTCTTGCCTCAGCCTCCCAAGTGCTAGGATTACAGGCATGCACCACCACACTTGGCTCTGTCAGATTATAATGTTTTTGATGGGAAAAAAATTTTTTTTGACTTTTTGAAACAGGGTCTTGCCATGTAGTTCAGACTGACCTTGCACCTTGAGCTCACTCTGCAGCCCAGGCTGGCCTCAAATTCACATCGATCCTGCCTCTGCTTCCCAAATTATGGGACTGACAGGTGTGAATCACCACCACACGAGGCTGAAAAATTGCTTTACAAAATGAAGCGATTAAGAGATCCCTCTTCAACAGGCGACTCCATGGTCCTGGAGGCGGACGTCAACATAGAAGGGCTGAACACAGCCAACGAGACAGGCGTCCCCATCATGGCCCACCCACCGGCCATCTACAGTGACAACACGCTGCGGCACTGGCTGGAGACCGTGCTGTCCCGCTCCCAGAAGGGTAAGGGTCCCCCGGGACCACAGGTCTGGCCTCGGGAGCGCTCCGCCTCAGCCTCCCGTCCCCCACCCTCCCGATGCCCCGGCTCAAGGAGATGGTGCTGCGGGGAGCACACGTTCAGCCCGTCTCAGCTGGACCCGCGGTGGACACAGCGGGCGTGCACAGGGCGGTCCCTCCGGGATCCACAGACCGGATGCCACAGGCCGAAAGCCAAACTCCACCCCGATGCCCTCAGGTCCCACTGCCAGTGACAGCAGCATCTAGGCACCATCCTAACTCCCGCTTCTCCTTCAGACGCTGGGCACCGACGCTGCGGTCGCCCTAGCACTAGGCCACACCCCCAGCCATCTGTCTAGCTGCTGGCTAACTTATCTATCAGCGCAAGCCTGGAGGCTGAACCCAGCGGCACCCCACCACTGAGTTACGTCCCATCCTTGTCCTTTCTTGTATTTGCCTGGTGGGACTCAAATTTGCAACCCTCCCGCTTCAGCCTCCCAAGTACCAAGTGCTGAAATTGCAGACCTAGGCCGTATCTGCTAACTGTCAGCCAGTCCCAGCCACACCGTATCTCTTTCTGGACCTCCTTCCTCATCAGCTCTAGTCTCTCGTGACTGTGAGTACCGCACGCTTGAGCGTCTATGAGCACCTGGTTGTCCTGGCCTGGCTTAGATGATTATCTGTACGATCCTGGTCTCCTCACCCTGCTACCTTGGTGGGGGTTCGGTCACACTGGCTCCTGTCCCTGCCTGCTCTCCCCCGAGGCCGAGGGTCCTCCTTTTGGGCTCTGATGTCTCGGGTCCCTCTGAGCCCACCCCACCCAGGAATTACAGCCCCTTCCTCAGACACCAGGCTCCTGCCCACAGGGCGCCACCCTTCCGGGCTGGCTCGGGCTGGCTCTGCCTGTAGAGCAGCCGCCCCGCCTGCCACCCGGCCCCCACTGCGCACGCCCGCTTCTCCCTCGCTCCGGAGACCTTCTGCTTCCTCAGGCGCTCACCCTCCTCCGCAGGCATCAAGCTGGACTTCAAGAGCCTCAAGGCAGTGGGCCCCTCCCTGGACCTCCTCCGGCAGCTGACGGATGCCGGCAGGGTGCGGAGGCCGGTGTGGATCAATGCCGACATCCTGCCCGGTCCCAACAACGCCATCTCAATTCCAGTCAACGCCACACGGTGAGGGTCCACCTGGACTGCAGGAAGGAGACCCCAGGGGGCCTTCGCTGAGTTTGCTCCAGTGTCATCTATCTCTGAGCCTTTGCAGGGTTCCTCAACTTGAGGCCTCTTCTCTTTTCCCCACCTTTTATTTATTTATTTTATGGGGGGGGCAAGGTCTCACTATGTAGCCCAAGCTGGTCTTGAACTCAAAGTGATCCCCTGCCTCAGCTTCCCGAGTGCTGGGATCACAGGTGTGTGCCCTCATGCCCAGCCCCTACCCGCTTTCTGATGAGTTTCAGCCTGATCACTAGTACCCTCAGAAACATCCCTGGCACCCCGGGATGTGGAGTAACTTCCTGTGGGCTCACCTAAACCTCCAGCTTCCTAATAGCCAGCCCTGATTTCGCTAGGCAGTCACTGTTGGCTTGCAGGTCTGTCACCCCTGCTACATGCCCTGTTCCCCTGGTGACGAGCACAGGACGTGGCTTACTAGAAAACTCTAAAACCTGACTCCCTCCCCACCCTGCTGGGAGTTCAGCCCTGCCCCTCGCCAGCAGCCCTGTGAGCTCTGCCCGGGACAGTCTGCGTCAGCTGAAGGTTAAGGCGCGGTGCACGCAGCAATGGAACCCTTGTGTGGCACCACCAGCTTAGGAGTGGTTTCTCCTCCCCATCTTGTAGCTGCAAAAAAGTTCACAGGAATCAAGGCTCAATTTGTTGAATGTTTATTTTGTGTCCTAGCATGGCTTTAAGCACTTAGTTGCAGAATACCAGTAACTCTCACAGTAAGAATGAGGTAGGTGTTATGGCTTTCATCCTAGCCGTACAGGAGCTATCTGACAGAAGTTACTGAGCTGCCTAGGTCTACAAGTGGCAGAGCAAAGATTCCGACTGAGTCCATGCTCTTTGACCTTCCATCTCTCCACCCACCCACCCGTCTGTCTGTCCACCTGATGCACACAGGTGCATTTGGGAAGCAGCAGTTTGAAAATGTAGCCAATGGCCTGAGATAAACATGGCCCGTCCCTTGCAGGATTAATTGCTCTCCTTCCCCTTGCTGACCAGGCAACTCTGTCTGCCTATTAGGATTTACATCAGGGCAAAATGCAAATTAAAAAAAAATGTTAATGACACTTTAGAGACTCACAACTGGTAGAGTCCAGCAATGCACCCACTGGGGCTCGGGCTCAGCCTCCCATCTGCGGGGTTTTAAGGAGCCCTGTCCTTCCGGAAGGGACGCTGTGTTAGAACCACCCAGAGTCTCAGTCAGGACCTGGCCCCGGACTTTGACTCCAGAGCGCACCCTCTGCGTGGGGCTTTGCTGCTCCCCTTCCACCACAGGCCCCGCAGACCCCGCCCCTTCCTCCCGCTCCGGGCGCTGGGAGGCAGGCAGGGAGGGACCTCGGGCTCTGCATGCCAGCGTCTGCTGCTCCGCAGGTTCCTGGTGCTGGTGCAGGAGAAGTACCCCAGGACCACCCTGTCCGTGGGCTGGACCACCCTGTATGCAGCCCCACTCCTCACTGCCCCGTACACCAAGGCCATGTTGGAGGAGATGCAAGCACTGGTGCAGGCGGTGCCGCAGAAGGTCACCTTCCCTGTTCGGGCTGTCATGGTGCGGGCGGCCTGGCCCCACTTCAGCTGGCTGCTGGATCAATCTGACAGGTAAACACCCTGAGGCTCCCATCCCAGCCTCTGCCAGCTCCAAAGCCAGCCCTAGGCTCTGACTACCATGGCCAGAAGGGCCCAGAACAGTATACACACACACCCGCCCTCCTGCCCACCTGCCCCCATCCCCTGGCTCCTCTGGTTCTTCTGGCCTTGTCCCTCTCCTAAGACAGGACTTGGGCACCACCTCCCTGCTGGCCCTTTGCTTTCAGCAGCCCCAGGGAAGGCTGATATCCAGGGAGAGGGCCTGGTGGGGAACAGGAGGGCCCTGGGCCTGGCCTGAGCGCAGGAGGTCCCAGAAAGGCACTAAGCCAGCTCTCCAAACCCAGGTACACGCTGACACTGTGGCAGGGGACCACTGACCCGGTGTCAGTGGACGACCTCCTCTACATCCGGGACAACACAGAGACCCACCGAGTCTACTATGACCTCTTTGAGCCCGTCCTGTCGCAGTTCAAGCAGCTGGCTTGTAAGGAGGGAGGGAGGACAGGGCCTGGGCGGACTGTACAGGGCAGCCCTTGGTGGGCACTGGAGCAGAGCCGCGGGGAAGCACCGAGTGCTGGGTTCAAGGGGAGGCAGGGATCTTTGAGTCCGTCCCTGTTGTTATGTGCCAGCCCTGGGGTGGGAAGCCTTGGGGAAATGGAGCTCAGAACAGGTAAGGAATTCAGAGTCACCCAGCTTGTTCAATGCACAGCTCAGACAGGAACCCAGCAAAACACAAAGCCTCTGTGCGTCCCGACTGCTTCAGAGCTCCCAGCCCCTCTCTACCACGCACAGCACTGATCAGATGCACCTCTGCAAAACCCTGGTGCTCCTGACTCTGAACCTAGGTGGGCCCAGAGTTACGCCAGCCCAAGGGGTCCCATCCGACACCATTCCTGCTGGAGAGCCACAAGCAAGCGGGGAGGATGCCAGCTGTGGGGCCAGGCAGCTCTGCTTCAGCCTGGTTCCAGCAACTCTCAGTGCTGTAGACTTGGGCAGATGGCATCTTCTCATCTACCAAGAGGGAAGAAGCAGCTCCAGGCAGGCTGCTCTGGGCCCGGGCGCAGAAGGCCTCTCACCAGGGTGCTCTGGGCCCCCACAGTGAACGCCACAAGGAAGCGGATGTATTACACGGGGGGCAGCCTGAGGCCACTTCTCCTGCCCCGAGGGCGTGACGGTCTGGGCTTGGAGTGGCTGGTTCCGGAAGTCCACGGCAATGGGACTGAAGCCGTGCTCACCCTCCCAGGTAAGTGCCCACAGCCTGGGTGCTCCTCACAGATCTGTGGGGATGCCCTGGGCTTCAGTGAGACCTTGGGTCTGTTACCATGGCAGCACAGGTCCCGGTAAGCAAGCCGTCCCCCCCATCCCTGTAGCCCTGCAACCCTCCACCGCACTGCCAGCAGGGGTCTCTAACAGCCCCTGTTGCCTCTTGCAGACAAAGACGGTATGATCCTGCTGGACGTCGGCCTCCAAGGAGCCACAGCCAGAGACCCTGAGCCCATCGTGTGTGCCCCAGGCGGCCCTGCCCTGACGCTGGAGGCCTCCCTGCTGAAGCTGGCCATGCGCCCTGGGCGCTGGGGCGTCCACGTGAACATAGCAGAGCCCACAGCCCTCCGGCCAGCCCTGGCCACCCTGGCACGCCTCTCTTCCCTTGGCCACCTGTCCCGGCCTGTGTGGGTTGGGGCCACAGTCTCGCACGGCAGTTTTGCGGTCCCTGGCTACACGGACGGCAGAGAGCTGATCACTGCTGTGGCTGACATTTTCCCCCATGTGACAGTGGCCCCAGGCTGGCCTGAGGAGGTGCTGGACGGCGGCTACCGGGAGCAACTGGTCACAGATATGCTGGAGCTGTACCAGGGGCTCTGGCAACCTGTGTCTTTCCAGGTGCAGGCTGGGCCACTGGGGCAGAGCCGGGCAGAGGTAGTGGCCAGGTTACTGGCGGCCTCACCCCGGGCCACTGTCACCGTGCAGAGCAGCCATGCTAGAAGCAGCCCTGCAGCTGTGCAGGCAGGACTGCTGGCGGCCAGAGCTGAGGACAGGAGCCGGGTCTACTACAGGCTGCCCCAGGAGCAGCGCCAAGACTTGCTGGTAGACCTTGGCAGGCACTGAGTGCCTATCTGTGCCAGGTTGGCCAATCCCTGGGCTGCAGCTTCACGGGTGGCAGGATGAATAAACACTTGGCCCTCCTCCCTGCGCTGTGCGTGCGTCCTCGGGCAGCAGGGCTGGGCTCCTAGAGCGTCTGCAGGCTGGGGGCCAGGTCATTCCGGTTGTCCAGGAGGAAGTGCTCACACGCCTGGAAGGTGGAGTAGAATGCCGAGGACAGGCCGGCCACGTTGGAGGTCACATAGTTGAGAAAGCCAGGGGTGGCCTGGTTGTAGTAGGACACCTGCAGGGCAGAAGCTGTGCTCAGGGAGGGGACCAAGGGAGGGTGAGGGGCGCTGGGGATGCCCAGCTTCCAGGAGGGCAGCAACCACAAGCCAGCTCCCTGGGGTCTTGAAGGCCAGTTCGAAAACCGTCCAACTGGTAGGCACGGACCTCCACCCTGCCTCAGGTGAGGACCTTCACCTACACCTTCCCTGCCAGCCAGGGGCCCCTGGTGGGTCCCCAGCCCCCAGCACTGGGTCCTCTTTAATCAGGGTGCTCTGGGGCCACACCACGTACTCCAGGGTACAAGTGAGTCCAGGCTGCAGCCTCTGACTGAGTCCCCACCCTGGCCAACCTGGGGCTCCCGAAGCTGCAAGCCATGCAGGAAGCTGTGGTCCCCCCACTCAACCGCCTCCCCACCTTTTCAATCAACACCAACTGTTCTGCTGAGTTTCATGGGCCCTAGGAGCCCTATAAGAGCCTTCTGGAGGAGAAGGGCTATCTAGGCAAATAAATAACGCGATGGAATTTTAGATGGGGCCAAGTCTTCTGCACGCAGCATTGGAGCTTTCTCCAAGCCCCCCAAACAGCCTCTGACTTCAGATCTTAATGGCATCCATTTTCAGCCCCCATACACGCAGCTCTCCCAGGCTGGAAGTAAGAGGCGGCAGGGTCTGGAATGTTCCCACCCCAACAGCACTGAGCACAATGAACGTGGAAGGGGCGGAAACTGGGGGAGCAGGGGACCCCAGGTCTCACCTTGGTCAACTGGTCCCCCTCTCGCCACAGGCAGAAGCCAGAGCACAGTGTCTCCCCACGGCGATACTCAGGCATCTCAGGGTGCGTGGGCAGCGTGACCGACCTCAGCGCAATGATGTAGGGGTCTCTGGAAGGGAGGCAGGGCTAGAAGGAGGTGAAGGTCTCCCCAGCCTGGCATCAATTCTCAGAGTGACATCTGGTTCAGGGCCAGTCTGGAGAGCAGAGGTACCCTCGAGTCCCAGGGCAGGGTCTCCTGGGGGCCAGTGTTTTCTGGGGAGGCCCTTCTACCCTGGATATGCTGGAAGAGCTGTGGGTTTTTGTGTTGAGGGAGGGTCTGTCTGTGTAGTTCAGGCTGGCCTTAAACCTACTATGTAGCCCAAGCTGGCCTCAAACTCACAGACCTCCTGTTTCAGCCTCCCAGGATTACAGGTTGCCAGGCAAGTAAGGTTTTGCTTTTGTTTTTTCTGGTCCTGGGGATTGAACCCAGAGACTTTGTACTGAGCTATATTCTCGCCCCTTTATTTTTTATACTGAGACAAGGTCTCACTAAGCCCCTAAATTGCCCAGGCTGGGCTTGAACTTGGGACCCTCCTGCCTCAGCCTCCCAGTGTGCTGGGTCATGGGTCTGTGCCACTGCGCTTGGCTTGAAATTTCTGTTCTTCCCCTTCCCGTCCCTGTCCACAGCAGGAGTGAAGCCATCTGTCCGGGCCTCTGACGCAGAACTGGCAAGCTTGTTGCCTCCACTTACACAGGCTTCCAGAGGACAGTGGCCAGGGGGTGGCCACATGAGAAGCACTCTGTCATAGCCTTGGGCGAGGCAGCCTTGGCCACCCGGATCGTCACAGGCCCTGCTATAGGGCACACGTGTGTGCCTTGGTCTCCCACTTCCTTTATCCCAGCAAACCCACACCCAGAACTGCGTGGTCAGGGGTCCCACGGCCGGGAGGAAGCAGGGCTCCGACCCTAGGCTGAGTTCTCCCCAAAAACCACCCTACTGCACCCCCGAAAGACAAGCACCCACCCACTGTCGCAAGGCTTCCGCCGCGAGGCCAGGATCACGAAGTCCTGGGGCTTGGTGTCGCCGCCGAGGCCAGGGCTGACCACGTGGTAGATGGCGTCGTCCTCGTCCACCTGCTGCACGAGCGCCACACTCCTGCGGGGACAGTGCCGCTCTGGGCCGCCAGGCCTCCCCCCAGCAGACACGCACCCCTCCTTAGGCAGCTCCCCAGGATGTGGCCCGGAAGAGGTGCTCCGGGGCCCCAGAGCCAGCAGCACTGGAAATGGTCCTGAGGCTCTCGGAAAACACCAGTTCAAACATCCTAAACACGGAAATTGTGTCCATTTTCCTGAAAACATTTGCTTGACTAAATTCAGGAAGATGTATGTAATACGATCAGTAAATATGGAGAGTAGATTTCTAAAGGAATCGCGTTTGGATCCATAGTCACTATATTTAAGAGGAGCCAGCTGATAGGAAGAATCTGCAAATTTGGTGGGTTCTGCAAAGCGGTGGTTTTGTTCACTGCAGAGCCTGGGAAGGGGCCTGCACACCCCTCTGCCTTCCAACCCAGGCGACCCTGGAGCCCCACGGAGCACGGCTTGGAAGTCACTCTGCCACCCGCCAAGTACAAGTCCACCACCCAGCCCTCCCCGGTGCTTGTTTAAGATGGGGAAATGGAGCCTGAACGGCAGTGACTTGCTCAAAGGCCCCTGGCCAGCAGGCACAGGATCGAGACGCGCCTCGGCCTCGAGTGTCTCCCTGAGGGCTCAAGCCACCCTGACTCCCGCCACCCAAGCCAGCCCGTGTGGCTGGCAGGAGGCGCCGCCTCACCGGTAGTGCCTGTCCCACTCCGGCCTCCGTCGCAAGTCCGAGAGCAGCAGGAAGGCATGGGCGGCGTCCACCTGCACCAGCATCTCCAGGTGGAAGGACAGGAACTTGTCCTCCTCCAGGGTGTACAGCTGGACCTGCCGGGCAGACGCAGCCTCAGCCGAGCGCCCTCCGGGGCTATGCTGGTGGGCAGGGCCTTCTGGGACACTGGCTGCTGACAAGTGGCAGAACTCTGGAGCCAGTGCGGATGGTCTCGGAGAACACAGCAGAAACTGAGGCAGCAGCGCCATGGCCCCTCGGTGCAGGAGCCCCCAACCCAACGTCAGAGGCAGGGTGGGGACCCATCCAAGGGCACAGCCCGGAGTGGGAGCTCGGGTCTTCTCTGCTGTCC
>RJWM01014448.1:0-50498 GCA_004363535.1 Dasyprocta punctata
AGAAATACAAATGGCAAATAAATATATGAAAAGATGTTCAACATCAATGGTCATTCGGGAAATGCAAATTAAAACAACGCTGAGATTCCATCTCACCCCAGAAAGAATGGCCAAGATTAAAAAATCAAGCAGCAACAAATGCTGGAGGGGCTGTGGGGAAAAAGGAACTCTTCTCCACTGTTGGTGGGAGTGTAGACTGATTGAATATTAATTATAATAAAATCACTTGTGGGTTCCAATCAAGAGGCAACAATTCAGCTGGGCGTGGTGGCCCACGCTTTTAATCCCAGCACTCGGAAGGCTGAGGTAGGTGGAGCGTTGTGAGTTTGAGGCCGGCTTGGGCTACAATGCGAGCGCAAGGCCGGCCTGAGCTACATAGTGTGACCCTGCCTCAAAAAAAACCCGGGCCGGGAGTTTGGCTCAGTGCCTTAAGCGCCTGCCCTGGCAGGCGCGAGGTTGTGAGTTTAATCTCTGGTGCCGCAAAAAAAAACAAACAAACAAACAAAAAAAAAACGCCACAATTCATGAAATATAAACAATACATTTACATGCTGCCTAATTTGTGTTGTTTCTCGTCCATAGCTTCTTCGTGGCATTTTTCACCTCTGCATCTCTCAGACTATAGATGAAGGGGTCCAACACAGGAATGACAACAGTGTTAAAGATGGTCAAGGATTTCTTGGTGGGT
This sequence comes from Dasyprocta punctata, assembly GCA_004363535.1. NCBI lineage: Eukaryota > Metazoa > Chordata > Mammalia > Rodentia > Dasyproctidae > Dasyprocta > Dasyprocta punctata. The sequence continues at coordinate 689 of RJWM01014448.1, forward strand.
AAAGTAGAAAGAAATCTCACATAACCAAAAGTGCAAGGGCTAAAGAAGAGGATAAGCATGATAATGTGGGAGTCACAGCTGGAAACTACCTTGTGCCTCTTGTCCTGACTCACGTTCTTCTGGAGGTGCAGAATGGTCACATAGGAGATTAACAGAAGTTTAAAGATGATCACACAGCTCTAGCCATCGTTGTGAGGCCAATAACGTAGGCATTCATGCATGCAAGTTTTAATTATGGGTTAATATCACAGATGAAGTTGTCGATCACATTGGGACCACAAAAGGGAAAGCTGTAAACAAAAAGAATGTGAAAAGGATCATCTCCTTCCAGGCCTGTAGGACTAACATTTTTCATGGACAAATCTCCTTGCATATGTGTGCTGGTTAGAATCCTGAAGTCTCATTATTGCAGTTGAAGAAAGTAATTTGTGAAGATAAGTAGGGCAATAGTAGAAGGAGATTCCAAGCACTCATTTTCTAGTGAGCTTGTCTGTGTGAGCCAATGGGGGAGGAAGCGTCACTGAGGACAGAATCATATTTTTGTCACAAAGCTCAAATTCATTACCGGTTCCTCATGTTTGCAGCCTCTGACCAGAGGTCAACACCTTCAAAAGAACCCATGAAAAATGGGCACAATGTAACTGCATTTGTACTCTTGGGTCTCACCCAGAATCCTGAAGGGCAAAACATCGCTTTTGGCACCATCTTACTTATCAACATTGTGACAATAATGGGTAACCTGCTCATCATGGTGGCCGTTGTGGTCAGCCAGTCCCTGGGATCCCTCATGTACTTTTTCCTGGCTTATCTATCATTTATCAACACTGTCTATTCTACTAGAATTGCTCCCAAAATGATTGTTGACTTACTCTACAAGAAAAAGGCCATTTATTTCCAGGCTTGCATGACTCAAGTTTTTATTGATCACTTATTTGCTTGTGCTGATGTCATTCTTCTGGTGGTGATGGCCTGTGACTGCTACATGGCCATCTGCAAACCTCCTCATTATGTGACCATCATGAGTTGGTGTGTGTGTGTTCTCATGATGCTGGTGGCCTGGGTTGGAGGCTTTCTTCACTCATTAGTTCAGTTTCTCCTTATTTATCAGCTTCTTTTCTGTGGGTCTAATGTCATTGACAACTTTGTGTGTGACCCCTACCCCTTACTGAAACTTGCCTATGCCAACACCTACCTGCTCAGGCTGTTTATGATAAACAACGGAGTCACCATTTACTCTGTCCCCTTCTTGATTTTCCTCATTTCCTAAGGGGTTATCCCTGAAGGGCTATAGTTTGGAAGAGAAATGCAAAGCCTTCTACACCTTTGCCTCTAACATTACTGTGGTCATTTTATTCTTTGTTACTTGTATCTTCCTACAAACCAGGCCCAATTCCACATTTTCCATTGATAAATCCATGACTGCGGTTTAACTTTCACTACACCCATGCTGAACCCCTTCATCTATACTATAAGAAATGCAGAGATGAAAAATGCCTTGAGAAAACTTTGGAGTAGAAAGTGACTTTTGTTGGGAAAGGGCTGAATCCCTCAACAGAGCCTGACATTCATTCTTTCACCACAGCAAGGGGTCCTGTAAATGATGACATTTTTACCAGTGGTTGCATTTTACATTCTGTTTTAGTAGTTTAACCTATTTATTCTGAAACAACTATAAAAACCATCCCATGTCTAAGTGGAGAATAGTATACCCTAAAAAGACAAAAAGATATAAATATTTAAATACCATATATGTGTATGAAAAAAATGTATATGCATGCTTTATTTTTTTGAGAGAGGTTCTTGCTATGTAGTTCAGGCTGGTCTTGAACTCACTGTGTAGCCCATATGGGCTTCAAACTAGTGATGATCCTCCTTTCACCCATCCCAGTTACCCTTCCACCTTGAGCAGTTTCTTACAATACACAGCATTTGTTGTAGACCTTGGATTCTATTTGTTCCTTCAGTTTCTTCCAATAGGGAGACAGTATGGTATTTACAAATATGAGTTTGATTTATTTCACTAATGAGTATGGTCTCAAGTCGCATCCATTTACTTATAAAATCCTCAATGCAATATTTCTTTACAGCTGAGTAGTACTACAATGTATAAAAATACCACATCTTTTTTATTGTTTCTTTGATTGATGGGCACTTGGGTTGTTTCCAAGACTTGTCTATTACAAATTATGCTGCTATAAACATGGGTGCCATGTATCACTGTGGTATGATGTTTTTGATTCTTCTGGGAAAATGCCCAGAAGTATAAAGCTGGCTCAAATGAAACCTCTAATGTTAGATTTTTGAGGAATCTCCACACTGATTTTCACAGCCGTTGCACCAGCCTACACTGTCAGTATCAGTGGAGAAATGTTCTTTTTTTTCTCCACAACCTCTCAAGCATTTGTTATTGGTTGATTTCTTGATCTTTGCCATTCTTTATGGAGTGAGATGGAATCTCAGTGTTGTTTTAGTTTTCATTTTTCTAATGACCAATGATGTTGAACATTTTTTCCATGTATTTATTTGGCATTTCCATTACTTCAGCTGAGAAGTGTGTATTCATCTCGAATGCCCATTGTTGGATTGGATCTTTGAATTTTGGGGGCCTGATTTTTTTTATAAATTCCTTGTTGTTGATTCTAGGTAGTATTTCCAATGCAGTTTGATTTTTCTTCATGAACTCACTGCCTACTCCTATGTCATCAACATTTCTACTTACCTTGTCTTCCAGCAGATTTAGTGTTTCTGTTTTAATATTTAAATCTTTGATCATTTTGAATACAGTTTAGTACATGGTGATACAAATGGGACTAGTTTTAATTTTTGGCATATGGAAAGCCAGGTTTTACAGCACCACTTAGTAAAGAGGTTATCTTTCTTCCAGTGAACATGTTTGGCCACTTTGTCAAAGATTAGGTGGCTGAGTATGTTTGTAGCTGAGGTTGTATCTTCTAATACATTCCACTGATATTCAGGTCTGTTTTTATTCCAGTACCATCCTGATTTTATCATAGTAGCTTTGTAGTATAAAATCAAATCAGGGATTGTGATGCCTCCTGCCTTACCTTTGTTGCCCAGAATTGCCTTTGCTATTCGAGGTCTCTTCTGATTCTGGATGAATTTTCAAAACAATTTCTTTAGATCCATGAGGTATGCAAATGGTATTTTGATTGTAGTTGCATTAAATCTGTATAATAGTTTTGGGAAAATGACCATTTTCACAATGTTTGTTCTTTCTATTCATGGACAGGGAATGTCTTTCCATTTTTTGAAATCTTCCTTAATTTCTTTTACAGAGTGATACAATTTTCAAAGTATAGATCTTTTATTTGCTTTGTTAGATGGATTCCTAAGTATTTTATTTTTTGGATGGTATAGTGAAATGTGTGGTTCCCTTATTTCTTTCTCAGCGCATTTGTTGTTTGTTTATTGGAATGCTCTTGACTTTTGAGTGTTGACATTGTACCCAGCTACATTACTGACTTTGGTTATTATATCTAGAAGCCTTTCAATGGAGTTTTGGGGGTCTTCTATGTAGAGTATCATATCAATGCAAATAATGAAAATTTAACTTCTTTCTTTTCGATCTTTATTCCTTTTATTTCTCTCTCTTATCTAACTGCTCTGACAAATGTTTCCAGAACTATATTGAATAGGAGTGGTGGTAATGAACATCCTTCTCCTGTTTCTGATTTTAGGTTGAAAGCTTTCACTTTTTTCCATTTACTAAAATGTTTGCTGTTGTTTTATCATATATGACTTTTACCAGATTGAGGTAAACACCAATGTTCCATAGGGTTTTTAACATTAATAAGTGTTGGATTTTGTTGAAAGCTTTTTCTGCATCTATTGAGATGATCATGTGATCCTTGTCTCTGACTCTGCTGAAATGGCGTATTACACTTATTGATTTGCATATGTTGAACCACGCCTACATTTCTGTGATGAATCCCACTTGATCATGGTGTGTAGCCTCCTTGGTGATTTGTTGCATTCTATTTGTCAGTATTTTATTGTGGATTTTTGCATCTGTGTTCATTAGGGATATTGGCCTGTAATCTTCTTTTTTGGTTGGAACTTTCTCTGGTTTTGGTATTTGGGTAATGCTTGCTTCCAAGAATGAGTTAGGGAGACTTTCTTCCCTTTTGATTTCACTGAAGAGTTTGAGGAGTGTTGGCATTAAGTTTTTTTTTTTAAATTCTTTGTAGAATTCCACAGTGCATCCATCAGAACTGGGCTTTTCTTTGTTGGTAGGATTCCAATACATTTTCAATTTCATTAACTGAAATTAGGTTATTCAGCAGTTTTATATTTTCTTGATTCAACTTTGGATTCATATGTTTCTAGGAATCTATTTCTTCTGTGTTATTGAACCTATGGGAGAGAAGCAGGCAATGATGATCTTCTGTATTTATACAGGGTCTATACTGATTTAACCCTTTTCTTTTCTTATTGCATGGATGTGAATTTTTTCTTTCCTCTTTTTGATAAGGTTGGTTAGCACTTTATCAATTTTACTTATTTTTTCAAGGAACCATCTCTTCTGTTCATTAATTCTCTATATTGTTTTCTTAATTTCAATTGACTCATTTCTGCTCTGATCTTTATAATTTCCTCCCTTCTTTGGGCTTTAGATTTGACTTACTCTTTCATTTCTAGAAGTTTGAGGTGCAGCATTAGGTTGTTTATTTTAATTGATTGCATTTTCCTGATGTGGGAGTTTACCACTATACATTTCCCTCTAAAGACTGCTTTCATTGTGTCCCACAAGTTCCAGTAAATTTTTGAATTTTTTTCAATCATAGATACTGTTCAATTTCTTCTTTAATTTCTTCTGTGACCCATTGGTTGTTTAGGAGAGTATCATTTAATTTCCATGTGTTTATGGGTTCCTTGTGGGGGTTTTTTATCATTAATTTCCTATTTTATTGCACTATAGTCAGATAATATGCATGGAATTATTTCAATACCTTTGCATTTACTTAAGCACATTTTGTGGACAGGTATATGATCTAATTTAGAGAATGACCCATGTGCAGTTGAGAAGAATGTGTATTCTGATGTTGGGTGGAACACAGTACACATTTTCTAGGTCCCTTTGTTCACAAATTTGATACAGTTCTGTTATTTCTTCAATGGCTTTTTGGTTTGTTGATTTGTCTCTTTGTGACAGTGGGGTGTTATGGACCCTTGTTATAACTGTGTCATTGCTTGCCTAATTCTTCATGTCTGTTAAGACATGTCTTGCATAGTTGCATGCTCCAATATTTGGTGAATATATATTTATGATTGTAATTTCTTCCTCTTCAAGTTTTTCCCTAACAAGTATGTAGTGATCCTCTTTTTTTTTTTATCATTCTTGATTCAAAGTTCATATTGTCTAAAAACAGAATAGCTACTCCTGTTTTTTTCTTGATTTCTGTAGCATGGAGTATTGTTTCCATCCTTGGAATTTCAGTACATAAATTTCCTTTTGAGTTAAAGGTGTTTCTTCTACATAGCATATTGTTGGATTTTGTTTCTTAACCCACTCTGCCAGTCTGCTTCTTTTTATTGGTGAGTTGAGACCATGTACATTGATGAATATAACTGACATGTACTCACTTTTCCCTTTCTTGTTATTTTTCTGTTGCTGATTTTCTACTTTTTCTGTTTAATTGTTTGCTGTGATTAGTGGTTTCCTTCTGCTGTTGTTCTTCGAATTGTAGTTAGATTTATCTCCTTCCAGAGTATCTTTCAGTACTCTTTGGAGTGTTGGTTTGGTGGTCATGAATTTCTTCAGTTATTCTTTGTGACAGAAGTATCTTATTTCTCCATCAATTTTCAAAGATAGTTTTGCAGGGTACTTCAATCTGGGTTGAAAGTTGTTTTCTTTCAGGACTTGAAATACTTCACTCCGAGCTCTTCTTGACCTGAATATTTGTGTTGAGAATTCTGCTATGATTCTGATAGGCTTTACTGCATAGGTAATCTGTTTCTTTACTCTGACAACATTTAATATTCTGTTATTGTGCTGAATTTCTGATATCCTAGTTACTATATGTATTGGAGAAGATAAGTTTTCGTTATGACTAATTGGGGTCTTCATGCCTCACTTATTTCCATATCAGTTTCTTTCCCCATATTTGGAAATTTTTCTGCTATTATTTGGCTAGTTTTCTTATTTCATTTGTGTTGACTCCTGCTTTTTTATTGACAACTATCAATCTTATATTGTTTCTCTTTGCATCATTCTGTAGCTGTAGAATTGTTGTTTCCTGGTTCTTTGTTATTTTTAAGAGATCTTTTCTTTCATGATCATAAGCTTCCATGATGTGTTCAAGGTCTGAGAGTCCCTGCTCGGTTTCATTCAAGGGGCTTTGTTAGCTTTCAGTGTAATTTTTTAATTTTCTGATTATCCTGTTGAATCTGTTTAATACATTCTAATTCTGTCTTATATTGTTCATTCAAGGTTTCCATTATTTTTTATGTTGCTCTTTTTTTAAAATCTAGATCTTCTTTAGATAGACTCAACATTTCTTTTATACTGTTTGTCATTTCTTTTTTTGTTAACCTGGGAGATTATTTCTGATCTGATTTCCTCTATAGCTTCATGGAGTTGGTTCTTTACTTCAGTTGCTATCTTTTGAGAAAGTTCACTTGTGCAATTTCCAGTGTCTTCTATTTCAGTGTGTCTTGGGTTTGTTCTTGATAAGCTGGAGGACTGAGACTGTATCTTGCTCTTTTGTTTTTCTCATTTTCCCCTGAGACCTGTGTAGTTGGCCAGGCACCCTCCCAATATATTGCACTGGAATGCTCCACTAGGGAGAGCTTCAATCCTCCAATATCCATGTGGCTAGCCAGGGCACACTCTGGAACTATGGCACTAGAGCCTTGCCCCGTGATGGGCAAAACTCAGAATCTTCAGGACCTGTCAACTAGGCTGATCACTCCCTGATAGATAGCTATCAGGATCTAGGCTAGGCAGGGTTCAGTACCTCTGTGACGTATGAGGCTGACAGGTTGTTTCCCTGATGGATTGTGCTGGGTTGCACTGGGACACTGGACTGGGTAGAGCTCAGATCCTCCATACAGCTAGTAGGGATGCACCCCCAGAGTGAATCACCATGGCCTTAGCATGATTGCTATTTTAAGCTTAGTAGTACAGATCATTCAAAGTCTTAATCTAACCCAAATAACATATTTCTTGGTCAAATTAATTTAGCACATCTCTTGCTGAGGTTAAACTCTTGAGAAATGAAGCTAGTTAAAATTTTTTTTGAAGCTAGTTAAATTTATAGGGTGACAGAGTTAATCTTTAGCTTGATGTCCAGAAAATGGGTGATTGATTTTATATATTCTAATAAACCTTTCAACAGAAATGTTATTACCAAATTATTTTCTTTGTATCTCGATCTACTGGCCTCCTCCTTTATCATGGTGGAGTTGCCCAACCTCCTTACACTAAATTAAACTTCTTGGGTGCACAAAATGTTTTATTCTACACATTTTGCACTTTTCTGGTTCTCTGCAAAGTTTTTAACCTCATTGACTTTGTATTAAGTCAAAGTTATCTTCTCTGTGTGCATTACTGTCAATTACATTAAATGATCAAACACTGTATTACTAACATCATTTTTTAAAGCTCTGAAATTATCTATTGTTTTGCTGAAAATTAATCCACAATATATACTCATTGGTAAACTAAAAACACTATCCTTTCTTATTTCATCCTTCTCTGAACTTACCATGGATTTACTTATGAAACTGAGCAATAATAATGCACCCACTTATTCAATTCACACTGAATAAATGCCGAACATGAACTTTTATTTCTTTGGAAGGGAAAATAAAAACTATTCTAAGTATTTTAACAAGAATGATATCTGATACGGAGAATGAGAAGCTTTGTGAAGGATGGAAGTGGTGAATCTGGTATCTACATCTACTGTGAGCTCACGTGTGATTGAGGGTTCACCCCATTGTTATGATGCAGAGAGGAGGAGATTGGATTCAGGGTACAAGGAAGTCCTCTGCACCTACTTCTCAAAGTTCTTCCCTGCTTTGAGTTTTATATTAAGATAACTTTCTCTAAAATTTTATTTTATTTCATTTTTTATTTTAAAGATAGCAAAATCCAAGAAAAAAAAAACCAAAGCCAATCACAGCAAAGCATCAAAATTTGTACAGAACTTCAAAGCAGGATACTAGGAAAACAACAATAACTACCACAGTACATCTTGTTACCTTCACAATAGTCATCCATTCCATCAGGCATAGCAAAATAAAACCAAAAAGAAAACAGAATAAAAACAATCAAAACAGAATATTGAATAAAGCAAAACAATTAATCATAACAAAGCAAAACAGTGAGAACAATACTGGATTTCAAAGGCAAGATAGAAGGAAATCCCCCATATTTGCTATAGTGCATACTGTCATCCTCCCAAGAGATGCTCAGACCACTGGCCCCAAGCCTGCAAAATCAACCAAGCAATACAAACATTTAGTTGCTTTATGTACCTTAGTTGCTATCAATTCAGTCTGTTCTCCAAACCAGCGGGTTGTATTGGCAGGGGGAGTTTGATTCTCAGCCTGCATGCATGTAGGCTCACTGGAGGTGCTGATTTTTCTCTTCCTGGGACCTACATGGCTTACACGACTTACCAGAAAGGCTGGCTAGTTGGCTTCTTGTTGAGTCCTCCAAGTCTCACCATGGAAGAATTTTAAAGGTTGCTTTCAAAATTAACTTACTTAGTCCATATAGAGTTTGAACTTTCCAATATGTTGTGAGGTGGAAATATTCTCTGCTTTCTTATCATGTGAATAACTACATTTTTCCTGCATGACTATTTTATCAACTACTGAATTCTCTACTATCCTGCACCATCATCTTCACATATAAACATTTACATACAAATTTTTCTAGGTGCTAGTTCTCTATTCTGTGAAATGTTTTTTATTTGTTAGCCAGTACTACAGTGTAGATTGCTCCTATATTTCAGATTCTAAACCTGTGTAATGAATCACCCCCACAGTTAGCCACCTACATTACCTTATTACTACATCAGATGGCCTCTGGTGAGGAACTCATGAGTAGATGGTGTGCATGCCTCTGTCTCTGGCTGTCTAATTGATGTCCTGCCAAGACTGGCTGGGACTGAAGTCATCTGACAGTGTCTTCAATCACATGTCTGCTGTGTCTTGAGTCCTGTCTCTACGATAGCCTATGCTCCTTTAAATTATAGACAGGGTGCCCTGTTTCTATGCAGTCTCTTCACGGCCTCTGCCAAGCATGTGTCGTCACTGTGATGAAACTTTTCAGAGTCACTCAGGGTTCAAACAGCATGTGTTCTGAGCTAGTGTGTCCACATGAGACCTACCTTAGAATGCACACATAATCATTTCTGCCACACCCACTACCCACGACAGTGAGAAAGCCCTTCTACTGCTGAAGTGGATGGAAGAGGATAGACTCAGCTCCTGGATTAGGATATGATGGTGTTCGCAGAATAGCATGCACAACAGGAAACACTGTTGTGCAAATATCTGTCACACTTTGACCTCTGGTCACAGTAAACACTTCCTCCCCTAAGCATGTTGCCCTTACATTGTTCCTTCTCTACAGGCTACCTTTCCAATTTTCATATCCTTATGCCCTAGATCCAAGGCCTAGGATTTCCTCATCTCAATCCAGCCCTTCTGTGGATGAGGTTCCTGTGGAGTAACTGCAGCTCTTGAGCACTGTTCCTCTGGACTGGAAGACTGGTGAACTAGAGACAATCACCTACCTCTTCATTCCTGTGTCACCAGTGCACAGTGGTTGGATGGACATAGAATAATCCCAGAGATCTTCAGTCATATCTTTATAGTCTACAGCTTTATTGGAACTTTCTTTTTGGACAATCTCACAATGTTTTAAATCATCCTGTTGGGCTCTTTTCTCTTGATTCTCTGCATAGATCTGGCTAAAGGTCTCTAACTGTGACCATGCCACCACCTCAACATTGGACTGTCTTGATATTTTTTTCTTCCAGATAAATTAGATCACCACTCTTAATCTTAGTGTGAAGCGAAGTCTCTGGAAACAAACAAAATACATACAAATTTTTGCCAAGCTATATAATAAATCATCTGGAGTTCAACAACCAAGGCAGTCCATCTTCCAAGCAGAAACCTCTCAAGCCTGGTCTTTACCAGCAAGATTTCTGTCACCCTTCTGGTCTTCTGAACTTTGACCAGAATCTTCTATGCAGAGCAAACTAAGGCTTTTCAGCTCTACTCTTTCAGGTGACATCTCTGAACCTTTCCAAACTCTTCCCACAAACCATTCCCAAACGTTCTTGAACTACATGGTCAGGTACAGTTACAGCATTGACCCCAATTCTTGTAACAAATTCTGTCTCGGTTACTTCTCTCTCATTGCTGGGACAAAGTATCAGACATCCAAAATTTAAAAAGGAAAGGCTTATTTAGCTCAGTGTGTGGAGGTTTCAGTCCATAATCAGCTGGCTTCAAGTCTGGGTGGCATGGCACAAGGACAACACTTCAAGGCAGCAGAAGTCAGCAAAGCAACAAGAGCAAAAGTGGGGTGTGTAAGCCTCTTTTCTTCCCTTATATTGTAAGCACATCTGGTGGGTGTAGCACTCACTCCGTCTGCACGCCCTCCTCTTGTACAGGCTGAGTATATTTGTAAAGTAAGGAATCCAGCCCCTGCTGAATCACTTAGTTAAATTTCTGACCTTCTGAAATTGACACAGTGAACAATATCCTAGAGTGGTAACAGCTGGTCCTCTACTCCCAAGTAATTACAGTTTCTGAGTTAGTTAAGCTTCTAGACTTCTCAAGATGACATAATGCATTAACCATAACTGATGACACAATGTATCAACCATAACCATCCCAAAAGAATTCTACCATAAGTCCAAAAGAAGTCCCAGGCTCAGGATATTGGAAACAGCTGCCACCTTGGCAAAAGCCTGTGTCAGTTGGTCTCTTTGGGGATATCCACTCACACAGATACAAAAGAAATGTTCGGGGTGGTCAAGCAGGTATTCAACGCTCACAACAGGGAAGGCAACAATGATGGATTCAAGAAAGACCTGTAATTATAGGCATGTGGAGAAACAGGGAGATACAACAACAACACAAGTAGTGGCATGGTAGCATTTTGACAGAATCACACAGAACAAACAGAAAGATGAAAATTTGGACTAGATTGACCGACAATAATTTACTGATCAAATTGAGTTACAACCAAAGTGGAACCTCCTCCTAACTTTGGTCTGACACTGGAATGAATAATCTCCACATGCATAGATCAGGACCTACTTTCTAAGGGTTTTGTAAGTCGCAGGATGAGCCAAAAAAAAATTTTTTTTACAAAAGTCAGTCAAGCATCTCTTGTCTTCCCTCTCACAGTGGCTGCCCTTTTCCTCAGGGTGACCCAAGGAATGTGTTGAAATCAGCTGGGGTACCTGAAGTTCCCCATGGTCACCAGTTCTGAACCTGGGCAGCTGCATCTTCCGACAGGAGGCCATCCATGGAGATCTTTTGGGGCCTCCAAATGTGGCAAGTACATGGAATCATGCATAGAGGCTAAGAGAACGGCAAACAAGATTTGTTAGCCTGTGGGATGATACTCCACCTGCATGGTTGGAAGTGTCAATCCAAGGGGAAAGGTCTGAGGGTTTTAAGGTTTAGGGTAAGGGATGGTCCTAACAGTTACTACATCATCATTAGATTGGACAGCTCTTTCTGAGTAACAGACCAAATATCTTGTCAAGCAGGATGTAAAGACTGTAGGATCAAGGACCATGTGGTTGCATACGTCAGCCAGATGTACAGAGAATAAACCAGATCAAAAAGAGATCATACATGCAGTGCAAAAGGGAAGTCTGGCTACAAAATGCAGTAATATTTGCCATCACACTTGGCAATCTAACGTTGGTTTTACATTTCATTTTTTTGTTAAACTGCTATAATTTCTGTAAAATTTTTGTGAGTTTACAACAAATATTATTGGAGTTTTTCTGATGACATGAAAGTGATTTCCACAAATATCATTGAGTTAGGTTTTTTCTCCATAAAACCTCCATATCAGTACTGCCAAACAACACCTGGCCAACAGCCAACATTCAAAGAAGCCTTACTGTTTAGAGAGAGAATCTGGCAGACCTGCCTCCAACAACCATGAGACTTGTGTGTCTGTAAATGGTCTTTTGGAAAGACTGCCTTAAATATTTCTGGAATGTTAATCAAAGTGCTCTGCAATCACAGTTTTCTTTCCATATTTGAACATAGTTTTCCTATAGTGACCTGAGGTTTATTCCTCCAGGAAATAATGTGTTTCTTCATTTTAGCATGGTTTCCTGGAGAGGTTATAGATAGGAAGCTGTTTTATTTTTAAAGTCCAATAATTCCTCACTGTGTACTGTTTTACATTTTTTTCTATAACATGTCTTAGTTTCTTCCTGAATTCTAGAAGCAGTTACCTGGGATACACTTCTGCCTAGAAACCTTCTTAGATAATGTTGTTCAAGTTTATTTTCTGTTGTATGAGTTTTACACTCTCCAATACTGCAAAAAGCTCCCTTCTCCAACACTAAGAACGTGTTTTCCCCTTCAGCTTCAATAGTATTTTCTTCATTTTATTTTGAGTCCTCCCAGTCTTAAGCATATTGCAGCCAACAGCCACTAAGAACATTAAATTTTAAACTACTGAGTTTGGGGTGATTTATTACTGGATATTGCTGTATTAATTAAAGGCAGACAAAACATTAATTTTATCTGACTTTTCTCTATTCTGTTGGCTATCTCTTCACTTTGAAGATTGTTTCCTTTTATTTCATGCAATTCCATTCAATAATTCTTGATAGTATTTCCTGTACTGTTGAAGATTTGTTCATGAAGTTCAGGCTTGTGGTTACATCTTTCAGTGTCTCCCCTATGCTACCCTCCTAACTGATTCAAAGTGATGTTATCTAAACTTTTGCATCGGTTTGATTTGATTTTGGCAGAGAGTGAGAGATATAGATTTAGTTCAAATCTCATGAATTTGGATAACCAGTTTTCCCAGCAGTATTTACTTTTGCTACTACAGTTTTATAGTATACAATTAACTCAGGAATTATGCTGCCTTTTCACCTTCTTTCTTTCCTAAGTTCTGCTTTTGCTCTTACAGTTTTTTTCTGCTTTCATAAAAAATTTAGGACTTTTTTAAATTCTAAGAATGTTGTGGTTTTTTAATAGGGGTTGAATTAAAACCATAACTTCTCTTTTGTAAAGTTACCATTTTAATTATATTAGTTTGGATTATCTAGGAAAGGGGGTGCTTGAATTATATTTCTATGTCTTACTAGTTACATTATCCTAAGTAAAAGAGATAAACTATTTTCTGCCTTAGCATTTCTAACTGTGAATATGAAATCATGCAGTTATATTGTAGGGTTATTTTGTAGCTAATATGAAAGTAGCTTATAATAATACATAATCAACATGTATTTTTGTTTAATAGGGAATTTAGAGATTAGAAAAAACTGTTTGAGCAATACCAGTACTGTGCTATTAACCAAATCAGCAAAATAAATAAATTGATCATTCTCAATACTTCTGAGAGGGAAGATGAGAAATTCTCAGAAGATACTGAGAAGATGACATCTTCTAAATTCCCAAGTGCTTTTTGAATTGCTTTTTTTTTATGGCTCTGTAAATTATTATTAGAGTGAGTCTTTTTAAAGCCTTTGTTGTAGGGCAACATTAAAGAAGGATAATACTATTTAGGTAAGTTGTTATGTGAGAGATATTGTGGAGTCCAGTCCAGATGAAAACCAGAGGCCAGATAAACTTGGAATATGACTTTCAGGCCTGAACTTTGCTTTCTTCACATCCTAGGTCATAAGGTTTAACCTCTTGGTATCTCAATTTCTCCATCTGAAACATTAATTTGCATTTTGAAGAAAATGGAAGAAAAATCAGGTGGATGTTCCCAGATTAGGCAGTTAGAGTACTGTATTCTCTTCATCTCTGGCATAAAAAGCTAGAAGTATTGCAAAGTGGTGGAGAGGAGTGGACGCATAAGTGTCATTTTTCTGTGTGTATGATGAAAGGAGTTTGCTGGGCAGTAAAATAGAAGACAATGTATTCAAACAGAATAATGATGCTTGTACATGAATAAGTTTATGCTAGAAAATTAAATTTTCTATATATTTTAGAAACATAATAATGTATGGCAAGCACTGTCTCTCTGTTCCTAACATCAAAATTAGCCATTAGGTCTAATGGGTAGTGGATGTAGAGTATGTGTGTGCTAAATAGCTTACAGTCACTTTGGTAAAGAAGAAAACAATGATCTTCGCTGGTTAAAAACTACACAGATCAATGACAGAGAAAAGTGGTGCTCTTTTTAATAATTCATTACTTTTGCTTTGTAGAAAGAACAAGGTGACTTTAATAATAACCTCATGCTTTACCCCTTCAGAGTCCATAATGATGGGTTACTCTTTCAAAAAGATTTTTACAAATTATATTCACACAGAGACAAAGACTATTCCTAGCCTCACTTCATGGATGGAACAAATAAGACAAGATAAGGAAGTTGTTGAGTGCTACTTAGTAAGCTGAAACTCTAGCTTTACATTGAAATAAATAGCAAAGGTAATAATTTGATAAAATATAGGTAATCTCTGGAATTCTCTAAACAAGATCATGGCTTGGGAAGTCACTGTGAGAATGAAAGTGAGTCTGGTTCATTAACTGACACAAAATAGACATAAAGGAGGCAACTGACGTAGGGGCAATTTGAATTCGCTTGACATGAAGTATAAACAGGGAAAGTAGTAAAAATTACTGCCAAGCATTTTCATATGTCAAAGTAATTCCATGTGTATAAGCCACACCTTACTGAGCTAGCATTTGCTTGAGGATTACACTTCATATCAAGTAAGTTGATTGGATTTTCCTTCACAATTCGTTTACTTCCCCATATGCAGCCTGTTCCAAACAATCTTTCCTTTCAGCTGTCACAGTGACCTCCTAACTAATGTCCCTGCTTATGCTTTGCTCCTGTGCACCCTGTTCTTCATGCAGTGGCCCAAAGGATCCATCTGACAGATCATGCCATTCCATTTAGAGTCAGTGCCACTTAGGATGAAGTTGCACTCTTCATGATGGTCTACAGAGCCCTGAGATATATGGCATCAAGTGGTCCTGGATGCTCTCTCCCAGCTGCAGCCCCTTAGTCACTGATCTCAGCTCAGGGACTTCCCTATGCTGGCATTTGTATCTGCAGTCATCCTGTAGGTGGCTTTTTGCTTCTCTTTTTTTCACCCGGTTCTTTTCTTGTTGGTACTATATCTCAATGAAGCATTCTCTGACAGCCACTCACAAAATGAACCCTGTCTTCAGACTCTGTTTCTTGTTCCCTGGTTATTTTCTCGTACATCTATTACAATCTGCCACACTGTACAATTCCATTTTGTAAAAATTGCAATCCTGAGTCTCTTTCTACTAGGACATGAAAATAGACTTTACCCATACTCTTTACTGCTATATCTCTACTTTGTAGTGTGCTAAGTTCATGCATAAGTAAATAACAAGAATTTGAAAATGACCTTATTTGTGAATTATTAAACAGACTTTTAAAATATATATTTAAGTAGCCCTCATGTGGTGAACACTCTTTCTCTCTCTCTCTCTCTCTCTCTCTCTCTCTCTCTCACACACACACACACACACACACACCTATTCCATTACCAAACTGACATAATTCATTCAAGAACTTGTTTTTATTTTTATTTTTATGTTTTTGGTACCGGGAATCAAACTCAGAACTTCACACTTGCTAGGCAGGTTTTGTGCCACCTTGGTTTTATTTTGATTGATAAAAATGATCATAGTTGCTAATTCTGGATAAGAATAGAGATGGGAGATTCATGTTTACAAGAAGTTTTTTTTAAATTCATATTTTGTTGCCATTTAATTTCAAATGAGAAAAAAATCCCAAATACAGTAAAATAGGACAGATTATGGTGAAATAATACACATGGTAAGCATAAGTGTATATTTGTGATTCTTTAAATTTTATTAGTAATTTTAACATGAAAAAACAAAAGAATTTTCAAAATATATGGTAGAGTCATGAGTCTCATAGAACTATAAAATGAATGCATGACAAAGATTTTACTTAGCTCACTGATTACTGACAGGAGAGTAAAATACTGTGATGTGTCCAATGGAGAACACAGTGTACCACATTTATGTTGTTCTTTGGGTATTTGTAATGAATTTAGAAATAAATTCAAATGCTTTATATGCTCAGGAAAATCAACAGAACTTTCACCAGACAACATTTGCAGTTCTGTGAGCAATGATTATTTACAGTATTACCTGATTTCCACAATTTAAAAGATTTGTGAAATAGCTTTAGGACTGTGAAAGGCACAGGTTTTGTAGAATTCAAGATTTCCATAACCCTAAAGACAGTGCCTTAGACTACACGTAGACTGAAGGAACATAGGTCTACCATTGATCTGCAAATGTGATGGATATTTACATTTACCAAAAAAAAAAAAATACACGTTAAAAGACCCATTTCCGTTGATCCCTCTCGAAGTACAACCCTCACTGCCTTCTTAGAACCCACTTATCCCATTGTTCCAAGTACTTTTAATTTGGTTTCGGAAGTTACCCTTCATGAATGTCTAGGAGTACTGTTGGGGCTGCCTCAATATACTGAACTGATATAAATTGTTTTCTTTCCATCCTTATTTTGACTTTGGAGCAGAGCCAAAAGTCTCACAGTGCCAGAGTCAGTGAATAAGGTGGATGAGTACACACTGTAATGGTATTATAAGCCTGCTTTTCTTTGAATGACACTGAAACAGCTGGTTTCACTGTATTTTTTATCAATTATAAAGATGCTCATGAAAGAAGACTTCAGAAAGTGGCAAGAATGATGGGATAACTGTGTTTGAAGTTGGAGAAGTATTTTGAAGGAGGTTAATGGCAAAGTGTCAGCTGTTTTAATATGATTTTAAAATTTAAACACTCACTGTGTATTTTGACCACCACTTATAGCTATCTTTATGTTTTACACCAGTCTTTCACAAGGAAGACTTTAAAAAAATATTTTCACTGCCCTGGCGGCCTTCTCACTGAGCTGTGTTCCCAGTCCTATATATGACTTTTATATATAACTTTTTAGAGATATAGTCTAGCTAAGTCCTTAAATTGCCCAGACTGAGCTTAAACTTGCTGGCCTCCTGCCTCAGCCTCCCAGATCACTGAAGTTAGAGGAATGCACCACCATGCATAGATTAAGAAAAGACTTTTAACATTACATTGCATATTCTTTCCCGATAAGTAGTAAATTTATTTACCAGCTATATCTCAAAAGAAGTATAAATGACTATTGAACAAATTACATATATGAGAAGGAAAACCACTTTATCATTTACATCTATTTGCTTACCAAGGAAAAATACAAGTTTTCTACATCTTTAGAGTCTTGACAAGAAGTACTAAAGAAATGAAATAAAAATTTATAGAGAGCATAATTATGATTGCTTCTCAAATAAACTTTTTTAGAGTTGAAAAAAACTACTGAGGGCAAATTAATCAACTCAGGGGTAGTAAAAACTGACACCACTGCCATTCCCTGGCCTGAGACTGAGTGCAGAGAAGGTGCTTGTGGGAGCGGCAGAGGTGTGCAATTCTTGTAATGGTGTCCCTCAAAGAGGGGCAGTCTTCACTGAAGGCACCCCTTCATCCAAACTGCAGTGGAG
The DNA here is from genome assembly GCA_004363535.1 of Dasyprocta punctata. Lineage (NCBI taxonomy): Eukaryota > Metazoa > Chordata > Mammalia > Rodentia > Dasyproctidae > Dasyprocta > Dasyprocta punctata. Next base: position 18,451 of record RJWM01014448.1, read on the forward strand.
AGCCAGCCAAATAAATGCCCAACAGCCTCTCGTTTCCCCCTCCACCTTACATTCTGCTGCCAATGAACACGAGTGGGAGGCTATTGGAACGGTCACCAGGATGGCAGGCATAAAGGGCCATCTGAAGGATGGAAGGAATGGGTCATTGGAACTCTGTTTTATAGTTAGCTAGAAAAAAAGACAACAGTGAAACTAAAGACTCTCCCTACATAAGCATTCATTTAATTAATACTTTATGAAGCAGATGGCTGTGAACCAAATTCTTTTTTTTTTTTTTTTTTTTTTTTGCAAATTAGCAGATGTTTGCAGATCATAGTTTCCATTATTGTTGGGAGTTGGTACTGGTATGTAATACATCTTGATTCCTTTTTTTTCCTTTCCATTTATCTCCCCTCTCAAAGGCAGTTTTTTTGCAGTTTAAGAATTTCTGAATAGAAGACAGGGTAAGTTAGACTCTCAACAGTGTGTGCAAGCGAGGCTTGTCAGCAGTGGTGTAAAGGGGGTTTCTGCAAGCTTGTAAGGAGTTAAAAGAGACAGCTGCAAAGGGTTGATGTAATCTCCTTTTATAAAATGGAAAACATAGTGTGTTTCTTCTCTTCTGGAATACCATGAAAGAAAATACCTCATTTTACTAAATTCTTTTGGCTTACCTGGTAACACAAAATGTGTCGAGTCATCACATCTGCTATGAAGGATTTTATTTTTACAGGTTAATCTACTAACTCTGAATTCAGCATTAGCCCTGAAATGGAAGAAAACAAAATAAACGTGACTGAATTCATTCTAATGGGGCTGACACAGAATCCTGAGATGCAGAAATTTCTGATTTTTGTGTTACTTATCATCTACATTGTCACCGTCACAGGAAATCTGCTCGTCGTCATTACCATAATCTGCAGCCAGACTTTGGACTCCCCAATGTATTTTTTCCTGGCATTTTTATCTCTGATAGATGCATTCTACTCCTCTTCCATAATCCCTAAAATGTTAGCCAATTTGCTTTCTGACACAAAAACTGTCTCATTCAAGGTCTGCATGACACAACTTTTTCTTGAACATTTCTTAGGAGGTTCAGAAATTTCCCTCCTTGTGGTCATGGCCTATGACCGTTATGTGGCCATCTGCAGACCTCTTCACTACATGACTGTGATGAACTACCACATGTGCTGCATCCTGGTGGGAGCGTGCTGGGTAGTGGGCTTTCTCCACTCCTTTGGACAGATTCTAGTCACTTTCTGGCTCCCATTCTGTGGCCCAAACAGGATAGATCACTTCATGTGTGACATCTTTCCCCTGATACAACTTGCCTGCACTGACACTTTCCTCCTTGGTCTCTTGGTTGCTGCCAATGGTGGGGGAATGTCTGTCATCATCTTTGCCATGTTGTTGGTATCCTACGTGGTCATCCTGTGCTCTCTGAGGACTCACAGCTCTGCAGGGAGGAAAAAGGCCCTCTCCACCTGTGGCTCCCACATCACAGTTGTCATCTTGTTCTTTGGGCCCTGTTTTTTTTTGTATCTCCGACCAGTAGCCAGCTTTCCCATGGACAAAGTCGTGGCAGTATTTTATACTCTGGTCACTCCTATGTTAAACCCTATCATCTACACAGCAAGGAATGCAGAGGTAAAAACTGCCATAAGAGTGCTATTAAACAGGAACACAATTTCAGATAGCAAATAATCTCCCAAAAATTTATTTGTTTCATGATCCTTACAATTTTATATTTCATCCATGTTGTCCTCCTTATTCATGGGACCTAGGTTCTCAGATCTTTCAATAGATACATATTGCTGAGACTGGATACCACTAAACGATATGTATATACTAAGTTTTTTCCTCTATATACTTATCCATCATAAATTTCAATTTATGATTATAAGTGACAATAACAAAACAAAGCAATTGTAACAACACATTGTAATAAACTATCGCACTCTAAACTATTATAAGACATTACTCTTTCCTTGATCTTAAGTATTGTGTTACGATGACAGTTGACCTTATAATTTAGACCATTGATTATGCTGGACAAAGGGGTAATTCATGTCAGTAACCAGACAGAGGAACGTGGTATGAGAATTATTCACACTACTAAAAATGACATACAGTTTATAATTTATGAATTGTTTCTGAAATTTTCCATTGACCAGGGAACAAGGCTGAAGTGAAAATTACTGTCTTTTAGATCTTCTCTTAGGTCTCTTATTTGATTTTAAAACACTTTTCCATATTAGGTATTATTATTGGCATTCCTGTGGTATAGATGAAGGAAAAATAAATTTCAAGCATGTGAAATAGACAGAGCAATGCCAGAGATAAGTTAGTGCCAGGTTTGCATTTTAGAGTCAAACTTAATGCTCTTTCAATGGATAGAATCAAACAGTATATTGTTTATTTTATAGAAAGACAGCATTTAGGTCAAAATGTTTCTTCTTTTGTAGCAAATTGAAGAATTTTCTTTTCATGCCTGCTTTTATGAGCAGCAGGTACTCAGAAGTCTGTACTGCCTCCTGGCAGCCAAGCATGGGGTGTAATCTAGAAGAAAGACACTTACCAACTATCTCAGCACACACTCAGTGTCTCCAATTTTAAGATTATGTTGAACTTTTTGTTCTGTTGAATAAAAGTAGTCCAGTTATTTTAGAACTTAATTTAAACCTATGTGAAGTTTCATTTTCTCCACAAGACCACAACTCACAAGACTGAAATCTACTGCTCCAATTGTATAGAATAAAAAGAAGAGTTAAAAAAATTAGATCACAGAACATGTACATAAACCTTGAGCAAAAATACTATTCTTATTCCATATCCTTTAATCTTTTATCAGATAAAATTATTTGGTCCTAGTATTTGATTACTGCTTGACTTATAAAATAATTTTATTATATGTCATATCAACTGTAAATTTATTAGATTAAAATATTTAATGAAAAATACAATTTTTAAAAACATGTAAAATATTTATGATTAAAGAAAATATAATAATAAAAACAAAATGACATCACAATATGACCACAATAGTAAATGTTGATATTACTAGTGTTTTTAGTTGTATGAATCTAGAGTCTTCTTTGAAGATTACTTTAAACACACAGATACACAAACACACATTCACTTTCTCTAATATATGAAATCTTCCTTCTTCTTGGGACATTACCAGAAAGAAGGCCTTTACCAGATGCAGTCCTCAAACATGAATCTCCTGAAATTTGAGCCAATATTAATCTTTCCTTGTAATTTGGAAAAAAAGGAAAGAAAAAGGAAAAAGAAACTAAAGTCAGTAGTGGAGCAAGATGCAAATTTAATCCACAATAATCATTAGGATTCCTGTACACCAGTAACAAGCTCACCAGGAGAAATTAGGGAAACCACACTTTCCACAATAGCATTAAGAATAATTAAATACTTAGGAATTATCCTAACCAAAGAAGTAAAAGACCTCTTCAATGAAAACTATAGCATCCTGAAAAAAAAAAGAGATCAATATGGATATCAGAAAATGGAAAGATACCATCTGTTACTGAAAAGGCAGAACCATTATAGTCAAAATGGCCAATTTTCCAAACTGTTGTACAGGTTTAACACAATCTCAGTCAAAATACCAATAGCATTTCCCCACAAAGCTAGAGAAAGCAGTCTTACAATTCATACGGAACCAGAAGAGCCAAAGCAAATCTGAACAACAAGGGCAAGACAGGGGGCATCAGGATTCCTCATTTCAAGATATACTACAAAGTCAAAGTGATAAAAATAGGATGGCATTGGCAATATTAGACTTGACGATCAGTGGAGGAGGTACAGGATGCAAAACTAATTCCAGGCACACTCATCTATGTTACGCTTGTCAAAGGTGCCAAATACTTTTGCTGCAGGAAAGATAGCTTCTTTAAGAAATGGCACTGAGGAAACTGGCTATTCACATGCTAAGGACTGAACCAATACCATATCTCTTACCACATAATGAACTAAAATCAAAATGGAACAATTACCTGAACATTATAACAAAAAAATTATGTTGGAAGGCGAAATAGTTAAAACACTTTAAGACATAGTTATAGACAAAGACTTTCTGAACAGAACTCTGTTTGCACAAAAATAATACCAATGATTACAAATGGGATCACAACAGATTATAGCTTCTGAAAACTAAAGAAACCACCAACTGAAGAAACCAACAGTTTAGGAAAAACATTTTACCAACTACTCGTCTGAAAGAGGACAACTATCTAGAATATATGAAAAACGCAAAAATATTAGACCCCCAATTTAAGGACACAATTCAAAAGTGAGTACCTGAAATGAATAGACACGTCTGTAAAGAACTACAAACAATCAACAAATACATGGAAAAAAGAAAAACTCAGGATCGTTCGCCCTTCAAGAAATGCAAATTAAAAAATCACTGAAATTCCATCTCACTCCACAAAGAATGGCTGTTATCAATAACAAATGCTGGTGATGCTGCAGGGAAAAATAAAGCATTGTTTATTGTTGGTGGGAGTGTAAACTGGTAAAACCAACATGGAAATCAGTATGGAAACTCCTCAAAAACTAAAAATAGAAATTGCATTTGACCTAGTTGTTTCCCTCCTAGGAATGTTTCCCCCCAAAATTAAAAGAACTCATACCACAATGCTGCATGCATACCCATGACTAAAGCAGCAGCACAATTCGTAATAGCTAAATCTTGGAAACAGACTATTTGTACATCGACAGAATAGTGAATAAAGAAAATATGGTGTGTACATATAAGGGAACACTACTGTGTCATAAAGAAGAATTAACTTGGATTATTTGTAGGAAAATGGATGCACCTTGAGACCATAACTTTAAGTGAGGTAAATCACACACGCAAACTTAAATGTTACATTGTTTCTCTTATATGAGGAACTCAGTATAAACAAATTTTAGAATAAAAGACAGATAAAGAAAAAAGATAAAGAAAGTTACTGTAATTCATCATGGACAAAGTATACAAAAGTATACCTTGATTTAATACAATTGTCTGACTTGTTTTAGATGCTATTTTGGCCTACTAGTCTGGTTGTTAATCTGTATATATGATAATTGACTTTATAAGGTCTCATAGGATAAACAAATGAATCCAATGCTAGCAAAGAAAAAGGAGTAGGGGGAGTGGAGGAGAAGTGGAAGTAAGAATTGAGATACACTGTTTAAAATACCAGTTTCCTACAGTGAATGTAATCATCATGTGCTGCAAACATGAACTAAGAAAAATTTTTTAAAAGAAAAGGAAAAAGGAGATGGTTTACATGGTATAAAGAAGGAAAAAATAATCACTTCGTATTTGAACAAAAAATTATTTCTCAGTTAAACACATTACCTTAATTAGAAAACATTCTTGGAGATGCTTTTTATATGTTTAAAAAGCTGTAGTGTATTTCTGCTTGACAACTGCCATATTTTTTATTGACGAAGTCAGTGAACCCTGTGATGTAACCATGTTTAGCAGATACATTATAATTATAGAGCACAATGGGTCAAGGAAGCATCATTTCCCAGATCAGCAGAGCAGGGGTTCATTCCAGGACCTTAGATAACTCATCTTGTTTCTATAAGCAGTTTATCAACTTTATTTAGAAGGTGTACAGTTCTGTGATTATTTCTATATTTCTTTTTAATTTTTTATTTTCATTAGTATATGTTGTCAGTACTTAACGATTGCATTTACCATGATAATTTGGTACATGTACATAATGCATTTTAATTCTTTTTGAATCCTTTTCCCCTCCCTACTCCATGTCCTTCTCTTCAGTCCCTTCTCATTTGCAAAATACAGTTCTCTTATTGTGGTAAATATTATCATATTCACATCTATTTTGGTTATAAAAAGGTCAAATTGGAAGTGTTTTGATAAATTATCTGTAGTAAGACAGCAATCGAATACATCTCTAAACTTTTTAAATATTTTAACAACTTAGATGTCTTCCTGGCATGAAAAGGTTTTTGGATTGATCTAAGATGAAAAGAACTCTTGTGTTTGAGAATTTTCTTGCCTTGAGTAGTGTTCCTTTGCCAACTAATGGGCATGATCCTGTCCAAAAGATCACTTTGAGAAGTACCCATTATTTTTTGTTTGGTGTTTTAGGTCATGAACCTAAGTATGACAGTAATTCTACCAGATTTTTGACAACTCTGTTCTAATTCACATTTGACTTCTTTTATTCTCATTTATCATTTTGCTTGGAATATGCATTACTGTATTTTTAAAGCTTTTCCACATCTTTCTTCTTATCTTCTGAAAACAGACTTTCCCTTATAGTTCTAAATATTCTTTTGCAAAATTTCCTTCATGGACAGTAATTTGGACTTACCTTTATGTTTCTCCAGGATATGTTACTCTAGGTTATAGAAAGCTCAATTACACAGGTGTGGAGAATCAAAATTCTACACTTATCATTCAAGATAATTTAGTAGAGACTGCATGAACAAGTTACAGACTATCATGGGTGGATTTGACCTGTTACTGGGATGGGCTCATGCATGTTACAGCACAAGTTCATTCTCCAGTGGGACTCTCTGCTTTCATTATAGAGTTGAAAGATGTTATAGTTGTATCTAGATTTCCCCCCAGAGCTTCATTTGTTTATAGGCAAGGTGTTTTGAAGGTAGCTGGATTAGGGAGTGTCAATGTACGTTAGAGTGTGATGCTAAGATTAAGCACGTGGATAATAGAAGCCCCACCCTGGGTATACATGAATCAGTTAATATTCTTGTAGCATGGAAGGAATAGACAGGGACAGAAAGAAGCCAGGCTTGCTGCTGCTGCTGCTGCTTGCTGCTTTCCTTCTGCCCTGCCATCAACTGTTTCTCCTCTGTGACGCCCTTCTGCCATGGCACCCTGCCTTGGATGCAGCCAACAATGGATGGAAACTCTAAAAATTGTGAGCCAAAATAAACTTCTAAATTTGTGCACTGGGTATTTTGTTTCACCAATGAGAAAAGTAACTAAGATGAAAGAAAAAGTTTATCATAGCACTACAATGTTCAAGTGTCTAGATGAGTTCAATTTGTCACACAGAATCAGTTTTGTTAAACTATTTTCTACTATGCTGTTCAGAATTCCTGCATTCTCCAAAACTAACTCAGAGTTATGTACAATGTCTCTGTATTTTTACTTTAGAAAATATATTTGAATGAGAGTGAATGAACCTTTTATAATTCGGAGTATTCCTGAATTTATTGAATTCAGTTTGCTTTTTTAAAAAATTCAAATGTTTTTCTTTCTTTCTTTCTTTCTTTCTTTCTTTCTTTCTTTCTTTCTTTCTTTCTTTCTTTCTTTCTTTCTTTCTTCTTTTGGTACAGGGAATTGAAATCAGGAGCTTGAACTTTCCAGGTAGACACTTGTGCCACTGAGCTATATGCCTGACCCCTGTTATGTGTTTCTCTTGGTAGATGATTCCAATGAATTTCACAATTGGTGACACCATAAACATGTCTTGACACATTAGTAACCACACAATAATCTAAGCATGAGGACTCTGGCCCAGGACTCAGGAGGATTGGACTTTATTTTACATTGGTAGAAGATGTTCTGATTCTGAAACTTTTCCATGTTAAAAGGAAGTAATATTGAATCTTGTTTTTCCAGTTTATAGGGATATAATGAGATTGCATTTGAAAAACTGAAAAATGTATCTTATAGCTATGAAGATAGTTGAAGAGTGTAACTGTTTTTATCAACAAGCTGTTAATCTAGTTTCAGAATTTGTTATGAGAAAGACTGCTTTAAAGAAACACTATAAACTACTCCTTTTATGAAGTGTTGCTTTTGTAATATGCATCATAATCATAAATTAATGTACAGCCCCCAAGACAATATCTAAAAACATTTACCAGTGCAGGGGAGGTTGATAAGGAAACAAAATATAATAAAATCTTGTGAAGTCAGCTCCTTACCTGAATATTTAATTTATACCATGTCAAATACACTCACTCCACTAATAAGCTAAAGTCATTTGTTATTAAATATACACATTCATTAGCAGAGAAATGTTTTGCTTTCTCTTCACATAGTGACTTGTCTTTGTGTGAATTTAAGGTAAAAGTTAACATTTACAATTGAAAGCCACAAAAGTTTCTATCTCAAGTTCAGTTGAATAGGATGAAGTAATTGGACTGGGTGGCATCTGCCAGTGAAATACCCCTGAGGTCTAATCAGCCGCAGCTAACAAAGTTATGAATTTGCCTACAAACAGAATACATGGCAGTTGTGAGGCTCCAGTGGTGCCATTTGTAAATCATCCAAGGCTGACTGGAACTGAGTTACTTGACATTTTTAATCTTAGAAATTTCATTTATTTCTTCATAAACTAACAGATACTCGGGACCCTGGCCACATAGCTATTTCACAGCAGTTGATAGGTACTTTTACATTTTTATTTAAAAATCTTTTGTACCAGGAGTTGAACTCAGGACTTCATGCTTGCCAGGCAGACACTGCACTGCAGAGCTACATTCCTGGTCTTTGGCTGAGATGTTTTTAAAGGAAATCATGAGGACAGAATGAACCTGAAAACTCATAAAATCATCCCTCATTGCCACCAATCTAGCTTTCATTATTTTTTCACCATGTTGAGCTATGAGAATGACAGAATCAATTAAAATTCCGTTAATTTAGATGTAAAAGTATTTTGAAGTCTTTTGTTTACTATTGTAGTATATTTAAACTAGTATGATACTCAATATTAAAAATTTGCATTTCATATTTTGCTATTTGATATTAAAATAAAATAATTTTCTGTGATATTACAAAATTTGAAAAATTCTCTGTTAAGTTTACATGTGTACTATTATATATAACAATCTATTTCATTATATATTTTTCTTCTTAATTTTCAACTTTTAACACTTTATAATTTTTCTCAACTATTAAATAATCTCATTGAAAATATTTCTGCATAATAATTTTTGCTTTAAAACTATTTCCTTTATGTTTTATGTCTAGAATAAGTATTGTGAAGTCAAAGAGGCAAAATGATATTTATTCCTTTAAAATTCCTTCTAAATCATTTGTGTTGTCTTATACTTTATGTACACTTTTCTCTTTTCACATCTGTTGGGAGTTGTCTTTAGAATAATGGAATGTAATGAAGTTGCTGTACTTTCTTTTCAAATATGTATAAGATTTTCAATTTGGGTTAAAAAATCCCTTTGTACACTTAACTTTGAAAAGAAGAGAAACATTTTTAAGAGAATATTTTCATTACACTTATGTGTTCTCTGTATTTCTTATAAAATGTATGTTCCCACAGTAGGATAGTTTCTTCCCCTTCTATTAATAATGCAATATTCTTTATGCAAGAGTGATGAACTCTGTAGGAGAATGGGATAAAACATAAGAATGCATGGAGGAGAAGAAACACTGAGAATTAGAGTAGATCATTCTCTCACAGATGGATGAATTGCTGCAGTGTGGTAATAAAATATCAGAAGAGGGATTACCAAGGGCATTTAACACAGGAATTTTTTATAATTATACAAAGCAATATACGTTGCTACCCATAGCGAGTATCCAATAAACAGATGTCCAGTGGGTGAACTTATGCACTTGTTTTAATTAATCTATACATGTTATATATATTTTATTTTATCTGTCAGTCTAGTTCCTTCTGCATTCTACATTGTCTCTATTTTCATAACTTTGAAAACAATGATTTATTTGACTTAATAAATCTTAATGGATTGAAAAACCTATGTAAGAGAATTTTTAGCCCAATATTGAAATTGATTTTCCAAATGAGACTATGTTAAATTGTCCATGGGATGGAATTTTGAAGAATAAACAATATTAATTGCCAGGGTAGTTATCTTAAAATTCACATTACCTAATATCATATTTTTAAGCTCAACATATAAACTATTAAACTGGAATTACCATTCCTTTTAAGAGCTTATTTACATTTCTCATGAAGTAGCTACATATTGTGGATAAAGAGTGAGAGGATGACAGTATTCGAGCTCCTTAGTTATTGGTCAGGGTGGTATACCTTTTCACGGAGATGAAGGAAATGTCGGAGCTCATCAAGCATTTATTTATAATCTTGTAGGTGTCACACGTTAGAGACATGACGCTAGACACTACGCTAGGCAAGCTGAAGGAACAGCCATGAATGTCATATGTGTATGGTAGGTGCCAGGAAAGGTGTGTTCCCAGTGCTTTACACATTTTCCTCATCTTCTTCCTTAGAATGCCTTGCAAGATAGGTCTTGACCACGTCTTAGTTTAAAATTTAAAATCGTGGATTCAAACATGAATTCTAGCAGAAGGAATAAGCTTTCCCTCTATGCTACACTTTACAACTTACAGAGCATATCTCATGGCTGTAATTCGTAAGCTCACAGACACAGAGGAAGGGTCAGACCCATGGGGGAAGGGAAAGCTGTAACAAAGAACCAAGTTGTTAGAAAAGGAGAATCCAGAGCTCCTGTACATAGCCATATGTCTTCTTGTTAAATTACCCAGTAACTGACGTTTTATGAGTGTTTTATAGGTGACATGGAGTATTAGGCATCTGAAAAGACAGCATTCTAGTGGAAGTAAAAAAACAAACAAAAAAACTTGAAATACTGGCAGACTGAGGGATGCCAAAGCTGTGCCTCATGACTGAGAGATCTAGACAACCCTATCTCTGTACAGTGACATTCAGGCTATGACCCTGCATGATTAACTTAGTTTTTTTATCTCTTGGTAGCTGTTTTAGCTACTTTTCTCTCATTCCTGAGGCAAAATGCCCAATGAGCAAAAAGAAGGAAGGAAGGAAGGGTTTATTTAGCTCACAGTTGGTGGGGGATTCAGTCCGTAATCAGCTGGCTCCAAGTCATGGCTATGGGGCAACATGGTGGTTGTGGCAGATATCAGAAGTGACCAGAGCAAAAGGGGAGAAGGGGAAAAGTATGCCTCCTTCCCTCCCTTATATTGTATGAAGGCTACCTGCCCTTAGGTGGGTATAGCACTCAAACAGCCAATGCAGCACGAGACAATGAACCAATCACAAATGCTCAGCCAACTTGGAAAGGCCCACCCACCTCCCCCCAAGATCGCATGAGGCTTTAGGAGGACATTCGAACACAAATACATAACAGAGATTCATTCAGAACTCAAGAAGGTGTTACTTACCTAATGGATCAATATTTCATATCAGTCTTTTGATATATACTTTTCAAAATATGTTCAAAACACTGCTTCTCAGAAACCAGGCAGCTTGACAAGTTAGTGTTTCTATTGTACATTTGAGGAGATTGGACCATTGTTCAGTGAAATCTGAATATTAGGAAATTTAGCAGGAGTTCCTCGTTTTTTCATACCACACATTGAGTGACTTTCTAAAATTAACATGTTATTTAGGATAAGTTTAGATTAACATAAAATTTTGCTAAGGTAATATGGAAACATACTGTGTATTACTGATTTTTAAATATTATCTTCCTAAATTTCCTAACTGTAATTTGTCAAGATTATTAAATAAATACTGTTATGTTATTCTTAAAAAAAAGCAGATGTTATTTACATTTAAATAATTTTATATTTTATTATATTGAGCTGATTTTTTACTGCTATCCTTATTCTCTTCTAGAATTCAATCCAACATAACACACTGCATTTAAGACCCTCAAATTTTAAATGATTTAAAATCAAATTTTTGATCATAAATCACAAGCTATATACTACTTGTCAATATATTTTGATACAAATTTTGAATGTGATTTCAAAAATAGGGAGTTGTTTGAATTACATTTCATAAATATTTTAATCTATAACAGTTTTGCTCTTAGAACACCCAAGAAAAAAAGGTTGAGAAATAAGTTTAATTAAATTATTTTTATTAAAATTATTCGTGCATTTTATTTATTTTTTTAATTTTTATTTAAGAGAAAAAAGACACATATAAGAAAGACAAAAAGCAAAAGAGAAAAACAAATGACTAGAGCAAATGCACAACAATAACATCATAGGTTTACAAAACAGGATGATAGAAAATGGACAATGGTTGCGATATTGCGTATTGTTGCCTTCAAAATGGTTGTTTACATTAACAGATATAGACATGTAAAATTGATCTAGTCATATGAGTATTAACTGTTCTTTCTCAATAACTAATACATTCAGCAGTATGTTCGTTTTAGTTATTTTACATATACATATATACAGATTTATATATTTTTCCTTTTCCCTTCCCTCTTTCCCCCGTTTCCCTTCCCAATTACTTTTTCTCTTTGAGCAGTTTTTACCCTTACATGGTATATATTGTAGATTTTGGATCATATATACTTTTTCAGTTTCTTGTACTAGGGAGACAATACAGTATTTACACGTGGGTATGATTTATATCACTTATGACTATGGTCTCAAGCCGTGTCCATTCAATTATAAATGTCTCAATGCAATCTTTCTTGATAGCTGAGTAGTACACCACTGTATAAAAATACCACATCTTTTTTATCCATTCTTTGATTGATGGGCACCTGGGTTATTTCCAAGATCTGGCTACTACAAATTGGGTTGCTATAAACATGGGTGCACAAATATTACTGTGGTATAATGTTTTCAGTTCTTCTGGAAAAATGCCCAGAAGAGGGATAGCTGGGTTGAATAGGATCTCTAATTCTAGCTTCTTGAGGAATCTCCACACTGATTTCCACAGTGGTTGCACCAGTCTACACTCCCACGAACAGTGGAGAAGAGTTCCTTTTTCCCCCACAGCCCCTCCTGTATTTGTTGTTGGTTGATTTTTTAATCTTGGCCATTATTTCTGGAATGAGATGGCATCTCAGTGTTGTTTTAAATTGCATTTCCTAAATGACCGTTGATGTTGAACATTTGTCATATATTTATTTGCCATTTGTATTTCTTTCTCTGAGAAGTGTGTATTCATCTCAGATGCCCATTTTTGGATTGAGTCCTTGAATTGTAGGGGCTTGATTTCTTTTATATCGTTATATGTTTTAGATAGAAGTCTTTTGTCTGATGGACAATTGACTAAGATATTTTCCCAGTTCGTCAATTTTCTTTTCACTCTGTTGGAGATTTCTTTTGACATGCAAAAAAGTTTTAGTAAGGTGAGATCCCAGTTGTTCATTTTGGGAAGTGTTTCCCGTACAATTTGATTTTTGTTCATGAACTCTCTGCCTACTCCTATATCATCAAGATTTTACCTACTTTGTCTTTTCATAAGTTTAGTGTCTCTGTTTTAATATTCAGATCTTTGATCCATTTTGACTTTATTTTAGTGAATGGTGATAGACATGGATCTAGTTTTAGTTTATGGCATATAGAAAGCTCGTTTTTCCAGCATCATTCGTTAAAGAGACTATCTTTCTTCCAATGTATGTGTTTGGCCCCTTTGTCAAAGATGAGGTGGCTAAGTATGTTTGTGGTTGTGGCTAATCTATTCCATTGATCTTCAGGTCTGTTTTGATTCCAGTACCATGCTGATTTTATCACAGTAGTTTTGTAGTATAGTTTCAAGTTGGGCATTGTGATGCCTCCTGCCTTACCTTTGCTGCCCAGAATTGCCTTTGTTATTGTACGTCTTTTCTGATTCCAGATGAATTTCAGGAATGCTTTCTCTAGCTCTGTGAAGTAGGCAAGTGGTATTTTGATTGGGTTTGCATTAAATCTGTATAATGATCTTGGGAGAATGGCCATTTTCATGATGTTTGTTCTTCTTATCCATGTACAGGGAATATCTTTTCATTTTCTGAAATCTTTTTCGATTTCCTTCTTCAGAGGAATGCAATTTTCACTGTATAGATCTTTTCCTTCCTTTGTTAGACTGATTCCTAAGTATTTCATTTTTTTGGATGCTACAGTGAAGGGTGTGGTTTCCCTTATTTCTCTCTCAGTGACTTTGTTGTTTGTGTACAGGAATGCTACTCATTTTTGAGTGTTCATCTTGTATCCAGCTACATTACTGAATTTGGTTATTACTTCTAGAAGTCTTCTAGTGGATTTTTGGGGGTCTTCTATGTAGAGTACCATATCGTCTGCAAATAATGATAATTTCATTTCTTCCTTTCCTATCCTTATTCCCTTTATTTCTTTCTCTTGTCTAATTGCTCTGGCTAATATTTCCAGAGCTATACTGAATACGAATGGTGATAATGGGCATTCTTGTCTTATGCCTGATTTTAGGTTGAAAGTTTTCAGTTTTTCTCCATCTAGTAAGATGTAGGCTGTTGGTTTAAGATGCATGGCTTTTATCAGGTTGAGGTAGAGATCATCTATTCCAATTTTCTGTAGGGTTTTTATCATGAATGGGTGTTGAATTTTGTCAAAGACTTTTTCTGCCTCTATTGAGATCATCATGTGGTTCTTGTCCTTGGCCCTGTGATATGGTGTATTATATTTATTGATTTGCATGTGCTGTACCATCCCTGCATTACTGTGATGAATTCCACTTGATCAAGGTTCAAAATCTCTCTGATAACTTTAAGTATTCTATTTGCCAGTGTTTCAGTGAAGATTTTTATATGTATGTTCATTAGCGAGATTGGCCTGTTTTTTTTTTGTTTTGTTTTTTTTTGTTTTTTTTTTGTTTGTTTGTTTTTTGGCTGAGTCTTTCTCTGGCTTTGGTCTTAAGGTAATATTTGTTTCCAGGTAGAGCTATGGAGACTTACTTCCCTTTCAATTTCATTGAAGAGTTTGAGGAGTGCTGGCATTAAGTCTTCCCTAAATTTCTTGTAGAATTCAGCAGTGAATCCATCAGCGCCCGGGCTTTTCTTCATTACTAGACATTTTCATTAGCTGAGATTGGGTTTTTCAAGTTTTATGTCTTCTTGATTCAGCTTTGGTAATTCATAGGTTTCTAGGATTCTGTCCATGTCTTCTGTGTTACTGAATCTATGTGAGTAAAGGGTTTTGAAGTAGGTGTTGATGATGTCCTGTATTTCCACAGGGTCTGTAGTGATTTTACCATTTTCATTTCTTATTGCATGAATCTGAGTCTTTTCTTTCCACTTTTTGATCAGGTTGACTAGGGGTTTATCAATTTTATTTACTCTTTCAAAGAATCAACTCTTGGATTCATTAATTCTTTGTATTGTTTTCTTAGTTTCAATTGCATTAATTTCTGCTCTCATCTTGATAATTTCCTCCCTTCTTTGGGTTTGGTCTTGACTTGCTCTTCTTTCTCTAGAAGTGTGAGGTGCAGCATTAGGTTGTTTATGTGTGTTCTTTCCATTTTTCTGATGTGGGAGTTTAGTGTTATAAATTTCCCTCTGAAGACTGCTTTCATTTTGTCCCACAGGTTTCGGTAATTTGTATTTGCATTTTCATTCAGTTGTGGATATTGTTTAATTTCTTCTGTGACCCATTGGTTATTTAGGAGAGTATTATTTAATTTCCCTGTGTTTTTGGGGTTTTTGTAGGGTTTTTTGTCATTGGTTTCCAATTTTGCTGCTTTATGGTCAGATAATATGCATGGAATTATTTCAGTTCCTTTGCATTTACTTAAGCATGTTTTGTGAACCAGTATATGATCTATTTTAGAGAATGACCCATGTGCAGCTGAGAAGAATTTGTATTCTGATGCTGATTCATGGAATAATTGGTACACATATACTAGGTTCATTTGTTCGTAAGTTTGATTCAGTTCTGTTATTTCTTTGCTGACATTTTGTTTGGTTGATCTGTCTCTCTGTGGCAGTGGGGTACTAAGATCCTCCGTTATAATTGTACTATTGCTTATTTGGTTTTTCATGTTTATTAAGAATGTCTTACATAGTTGGGTGCTCCCATATTCAGTGCATATATATTTATGATTGTAATCTCTTCTTCTTGAAGTTTTCCACTAACAAGTATGTAGTGACCTTCTTTATCTCTTTTGATCATTCTTGGTTTGAAGTTCACATTGTCTGCAAACATAATAGCTACCCCTGCTTTTTTCTGGGTTCCTGTTGCATGGAGTATTGTTTTCCAGCCTTTGATTTTTAGCCTGTGAATTTCCATTTGAGTTAAATATATTTCTTATACATAGCATATTGTTGGTTTTTGTATCTTAACCCATTTTGTATCTTAACCTATTCTGCTAGTCTGTTTCCTTTTATTGGTGAGTTGAAACCATTTACATTGATTGATATAACTGATATGTACTTTCTCATCCCTGTCATGATATCTTTCTGTTGGTGGTTTTATACATTTTCTGTTTATTTATTTGCCCAGCTTAGTGGTTTCCTTTTGTTGTTGTTCTTAAGAGTGTAGCTATCATTGTCTCTTTCTAGACCATCTTTCAGTACTCTTTGTAGTGTTGGTTTGGTTGAAATAAATTTCTTCAGTTGTTCTTTGTCATGGAAGTATCTTATTTCTTTTAAGGATAGTTTTGCAGGGTAGTTTTTAAGGATAGTTTTGCAGGGTACATCAATCTGCACTGAAAGTTGTTTTCTTTCCGAATTTGAAATACTTCATTCTAAGCTGTTCTTGCCTTAAATGTTTGTGTTGACTAGTCTGCCGTGATTCTGATAGGCTTTCCTTCATAGGTGATCTGTTTCTTTTCTCTGACAGGTTTTAGCATTTTTTTCTTGTGTTGTATTTCTGATACCCTAATTATTATATGTCTGGGTGAAGGTTTATTTTGGTTATGGTTAATTGGGGTTTTGTATGACTCATTTATCTGTGTATCAGATTCTCTTCCCATGTTTGGAAAACTTCCTGCTATTATTTATATACTCTTCGCAGGTCATTAGTGTTGACCTCTGCTTTTTTGTTTATGCCTATTAATTTTATTATTTCTCTTGACATCATCTTGCAGCTGTTAAATTGTTGTTTCTTGGTACCTTGTTATTTTTAAGAGATCTTTTCTTTCATGATCATAAGCTCCCATGGTGTCTTCAAGGTCTGAGGTTTTATCTTCAGCTTCATTCAAGCAGTTTTTCAAACTTTCCATGGAAATTTTCATTTCCTAATTTTTTCTTTGTATCTGTTTCATGCAGTCTCTTTGTATCTTATATTTTTTATTCAAAGTTTCCATTATTTTCTTATGTTCTTCTATTTTTTATCTTGATCTTCTTTAGATACACACAACAGAATCTGTGAAACTAGCCCAGCTGAACTGTGGCAACAAACAGGATCTCTCAATCAATAAGAATTTTTCAGGACACCCAGGACATGAATAGTATAGGCATAACTCATGAATGCTTTTAGGGAGAATAAGGTGGAATTGCATGTCTAAGAACTACATATTTTGATATATATAAATACTGGCAACAACCGGGCTAGGTCTACAGAGTCCCCGAAGATGGGCTGAGTGTCAGCACGTGGAGAACAGACACACAAACAGCTCAGAGACTTCTTGAATCTGCTTCGTTTATTGTAAGCTCAAACAGAATATTATATATTTTCTTTTTTTGGCCAGGGTTGAAGGTTTAGATAAAAAGGAGGAAATCAACAGGTGTTTCTATGATAACATGGTTTCTATAGTTGCATGATTCGTTAGCATAGGCAGAAAGTTAAAGTCTAGTTAAAGACCTTGAAGAGTGTTTTTGCTACTAATAAATGCTCCATAGTGGTATCCTATCTAAAAGACTGCAAAACACAAGATTATATTCAGCCCTAATTTAGCCCCCCTATTCCCCTGTGATGTTCATAGAGCTGCAAGGATCTGTTATCTACTTTATCTCTTTCAAAACATAGTAACATATCAGCCTCTCTGCAAGGAAGTTCCCAGACAGCCCCAGCCAGCTGGTCATTATTATTATCATCAAGGGCTCCCAAACTTCTGGTCTGACCTTGGTCTCGTTAGTCCTACTCAATGTCAGACCAATATGCCATTAATTGTAGAAAAACATTTTATTAACTATCCTTTTGTTCTTAGGGAGTTTCTGTACTTTGCTTACTAATTTTGTGCATAGGAAAGAAAGAAAGAAATTCTCCGAATTGGGTCAGAGCACAAGTTAACACTATAGTTCCCAAGAAGCATTAATCCATTTCCACAAAGCCAATTTTTATGCTGTGGCCTTTTCTTAGAAGATGTCCTCCTTGAAGATCTATCTTCTTCCATGTTTGGACCTTGTCAACAGAACATGGCTAGAGAAGGACGTGGCAGATTGTCATTTCATTTTTTAGCTGAGAGATTTTTTCTGATTTGAGTTTCTCTATAGCTTCATGGAGTTGTTTCTTTACTTCATTTGCTATCTTTTCATAAAGTTCAGTTGTGTGACTTCCAGTGTATTCCCTTCTGTGTCTCTTGAGTTTGTTCTCAGTGGGCTTGGGGATTGAGACTGCCTCTTAGTTTTTCATTTTGTCATTTTCTTCTGGGACCTGTGTGACTGGGCAGGCAGCCTCCCAATGAATTTTACTGGAACACTGTGTAGGGTAGAGCTTCAATCCTCCAATATCCCCATGGCTAGCTGTGGCACACTCCCAGATTATGGCTCTGGACCATTGTGTTCTGTGGTTTGTGAGGCTGTTCAAGTGTCCCCCTGATGAACTTTATTGGCTTGCACTGGGGTGCTGGACTATGTGCCCTGTGAGTCTGGCCAGGTGTTCCCCTAGTGGGTTGCACTGAGGCGTGGGACTGAATAGAGCTGGATCCTCTGCACAGCTAGTGAGGGCACACTCCTGGACTGTGCTCCTGGAGCCTCTGCCTTACTGGGTGGGTTCAAGACCTCTGGGACTCAGGCAGCTATGCAGAGTGCACCCTGGAGTGTGCCACCTCCTGGACCTTGTGTCTGGTTGTGATTTCAGAGCCTCTGGAGCACCACGCTGGGCAAGTCTGGGTGAGTCCCAGGCATATAGTGCCAGGGCCTTGCTCCTGGTTGGGTGGGTGCACCACCTCTAGCACCTGCTGTACAGGTCATGACCCTGAACAATGGAGCTCGCACCTTCTGCTCTGATGGGCAGAGATCAAGTTCTCTAAGGCCCTGCAGCTAAGCTGGCCAGTCCCTGATGAGCAGCTCTGGGGCACTGGGCTGGGTTGGGTTTAGTACCTCTGTGTCCTGCAAGTCTGGCCGGGCATTTCCCTGGTGGATTGCGCTGATAATTGGAACTGGGTAGAGCTGGATCCTCTGTGTGCAGCTATTGAGGGCACACTTCCAGACTGTGCTGCTGGAGCCTCTGCCTTACTGGGTGGGGGCTGAGACCTCCAGGACCCAGGCGGCTATTCAGAGTGCACTCTGGGGTGTAGCACCACCCGGACCTTCTGTACAGTTTAGCTATATGAAATGATCTCTTTCATCATAGGGAAATTGTACCTGTACTTGATATATCTTATATCTTCTTTTTTCTTTTCCCATTCATCTTGCTCTCTTCAACCCCTCTCCTCATCCTTATTTACAAAATCTTTGTTTCCATGTTTCCTTCTCTATTCATTTTCTTTTCTTTTCTCTTTCTTCCTTTACCCCTCTGCCTTCTCTAGTTCCCCTTTCCATTGGAACATTTTTTCCTGTTTCTTCCCATTTCTTCCTATTTCATAATATCTAGTATTATGCCTCTTATTTACATTTTTGGTTTCTCACACTAGAGAAATAGTGTGATATTTACACATGTATGTTTGATTTTTTTCACCAAAGACTATGGTCATAAAGTGCATCCATTTACCTTAAAATGTATCATTTATCATTCTTTACAGCAGAGTATTACTCCATTGTTTAAAAAGAAAACCCACATCTTCTTTATCCATTCATAGACTGATGGGCAATTCGGCTGATTCCAAGACTTAGGTATAAAGATGGTTGTGCATATATCACTGTGGTATGATGATTTTAATTGTTTCAGGAAGATACTAAGAAGGGGGATAGTTAGGTCAAATGAAACCTTTAGAGGTTCCAGTTAGCTTAATTATTAGATTAACTTAGAGCCTAGCCTTCCTCCCCACCTCCTGGCCTCTCTGCTTTGCTCTGTATGATAGTATATTTCTACAGGTGTGGATGCCATCGGTCTGAGGGCCACAGACATGTTTTCTAGGGTTACTGAAGACTTTTAAAAGTGCCATCCATGTTACAGAATATATCTGCACTTCAACCATCCAAAGAAAAATATTTTATGTTTGTAGCTATGCAGAGAAAAATAAATACTTCTTAGCCTTGGCCATTGGCAAAGCACGAATTAGGAGTAAAAATATTGTCATCTGTGCTCTGTGTCATTGGCCACAGCGTCTTTCTCTCCCACTCATCACTCTGCTCTGCCCTTCTGACTGCATCAGTGTCTTCCCACCAGAGCTCACCTGATTCTCTTGGGAAGTCTATACATAGACATCCTTAGTAAACCACAGACAGCCTGAGGGGGACAGAACTATAAGCAAGCTGTTCCATGCATAGAACAAGTGGAAGAGACCAGATTAGAGCCCAGGTCCTCATGAGCCTGGAACTGATGTTCTTACTCATTTCACTTAGTGCACTATCCGATTTTGGCCTTAGGCTAAGCTGGCCAGGGCTGGATGAACACTGTGGGCATTTAGGGTTTATTTTACACTTTCGTTTCCTTGATGGTAAGTTTTGAGCAGATAAGGAGCTTATTGTGTAGACTCGGCATGCACGAACATGAAAGCATCATAGAAATGGTTGTTTTAAGGAAAGAGCAAGGACAGACAGTATTATACACAATTGTGTATTTATTAGTTTTCCTAACATTTTGAATTGTTTTCATAAACTGCAAGTGAATTTCATAAAATTAGTTTTTTTAAAAATTCTCATAAAAATCCAATTATGCTATTTATGTGTAAGAAATATATATGCGTGTGTGTGTGTATACACAAATATCCACCCATATACACTATTTGACTGATACATTTTAGAAACATGTACAGGTGAGTAAAAAATCAATCATCCTTTGACTGTGTCTAAAATGTGGCTCAAGGAAAATGAAGTTAACTTCAAATAAGTATCAAGATGGCTAATGGAGAACCTTTTCTTTCAGAAAGATGACTGGCCTTTCATATGAGCACAAAATAACCATAACTGGTAAGGGCACATTATCATAAATAACATTTTCACATTTTCAAGTTTGACCCTCATAAGAATTCTGAAAGATGAGCAGATAAGCTGAATATGAACATCTCTGCCTCCCAAAAAAACTATAAATCTTGAGGGCAAATACTTGATCAGACTGTGTTATAGTGTGTAAATAATTCACAAATTCGCAAGAAACTGGCTGATAGTGAACATATTTTTCTCTTTATACCTATCTGGTTGTTTTAAATTTGTGTATGTGAAGGATTGGACTTATGCCTTCTGATTCTTCACGATTTGCTGTATTTCCTTCATCAATATATTGCATTCAATTATTAAAAGAAAAATAAGAGACTTTAATGTTTATAGGTGGGCAGAAATGCTAGAATGTCTGCTCTGCTATGAAGTTCTTGACAGAAAAATGATCTCTATTCTTTTTTTGTTGATCCAATAGAAAGGACTTGGACATAGAGATCAGAGTTATGTGTGAGACCTCTGATCAACCATCTGCTGCAAGCTTAAACTTCACCTATTAGAACACAAGTTTCACTCCAGGAGAACAGGGAGAATAAGATCTAAACTGTTTTTTAGGCAGCAGGTACAGGGTCACTTCTTCCTTCTATCATTTCATTTAGTCACTATGACAGTACTGTGAGGTAGGCAATACTGCTTTCAGGAACTTATCTTCTAATTTTTAAATGACAATTCTGAAAAGAAAACTTCAACATTTAGTTTACACGTGCTGTGTGAAGTCTGTGGCTAGGCAGCATTCCATAAATGTTTCAATTAGAAAGAATGATTCAGTTCATTAGAAGATCGAACTTGTAGACCTTTATAAAACTTTTCTGTGGTAGCCATGATTTTCAACTGCCCTTTCTGATGTGTTTTGTCTTCTCCTTGTAGCTATGACTACCTCCACATGGGAGATGGCTTACAGATCATCCTTGCCACCCAGGATATTACAGGTCCATCTCATTTCCTCATATAGAAGCTTCTAGAGATGGGTACACAACAGTCTCTTTAGGAGATCACTAGTACATTATTAACACTGGCAGTCAAAAGAAGAGTTATTGATCTTCTCTCCTCACATGGATACTGTTATTATCCTATATAGAATTTTGCATTGTTTTAAATTAGACAGTAGTTTATCTCTAACTCAGTTCTGAATTATCACCAGTTACGACTCTTAATGAAGTTCCAACTCTATATTCTCAATGACAAAAGACACACTAACATTAATTTTGTACCTGACTACAGCCTAACTAGTGATGACTATGAAATCATATTCTGGTGTGAAACAAATATTTCTTTCATAATTGCTATCTTTCCTGATTGTTATTTTACATTCACCATTTTCCATGGAAATCATGGAAAATCACAGCTTTGTAATTTAATTTGTCCTCCTGAACCTTTTATACAATCCAAACATTCAGAAAATTGAATTTATTGTATCTTTGCTTGTTTACATAATAATTATTTGGGTTAACATGCTAATTGTTTTGAGCATTTTCTGCAGCCCTACTCAGTCTGCTAATATTTGCTGGACTTTCCTCCATAAAGAATAGGAAATGGCCATCATCAGAACACTAAAGTAATTGATATATGATGAGATTTGAAACTGATATTTTTTCAGTTTTTAGAGGAGTTTTTATATTATGATACAGTGACTAAAAGCATGGGCCAACTTTAGTGAAATGTATAAGTCTATTAAAATCTCTGTCAACTTTGGTTGTTACAAAACGTTTGTGGTGATCACATTTCCCATCTTTAATGAAGATTATGATGCAAACTGCATTTACATATGTGCAAAGAGACAAAATAGAATGTGAGACATCTGCATTTAACAGTTGAAGTGCAATAAATGTACAGCAAACAGCAGCTGTTGTAACAGTCTGAAGGTTTTTGGTAGAATTTGTTAAGAGCATCTACACTTGAAGACAGATGAAATAACCACTACCAGCTTCACTGTCAAGGTAAATACAAATAGGGCAGAAATAATGACAAGCGCAAATTTGTGTGTGTGAAGGGGTTTAAATTAAAATTTACTGAATCTTCCAACTTGTGAACATGGAATTTTGTTCCTACTGTATAGATCGCTGTTAATGTTACTCCATTTTTTATTAGTTAAGTTAATATATAGCAAGTATACCTATTTTTGAGGGACAATGTGCTATTTTATTTTGTGTGTACAATGTGTAATGATCAGATAGCATATCTATCACCTCAAACATTTGTCATTTCTTCATGTTGTCAAAATTTAAAATCATCTTTAATTCCTAGTTCTTTTGAAGTATACAATGGTTGACTTCAACTGGTCACCATATTATGTCATAGTTTATTAGAAATTATTCTTTCCACACAAATGCACCCCTAACCTCTTATCCATCTTTACCCTTCCACTCCATCTTTTCCAACCTTGGGTAACCACCATCCTACTTGCCACTGTGTGAGATCTGCTTTTTTACCTTTTGCATCTAAGTGAAAACGTTGTGTTTGCCCTTCCTGACCTAACTTGCTTCAGCAAGTGTATATTTTGGTCTGATCTCCCTCTAGCATTTCATTTTTTTTCTAAGGATATTCATGTTCATCACTCATTTGCTAATATTATTCCTACCACACTGATGCTTTAGATTTAAAATGTGGTGTTTTGTGACGCTATATAAAGAATATCAATGTGCTAACATAGTAAATGTAAGTCTCATAGAACTGACTAAAGAGTTATTGATATAGAAAGTAGCATTTACTAGCCAGGTGTGGTGGCACACGCCTTTATTCCAGCACTCAGGAGGCTGAGGTAGATGGAGCGTTGTGAGTTTGTGGCCAGTTTGGACTACAATGTGAGCAAGGCCAGCCTGAACTACATAGTGCAACCCTGCCTTGAAAAAAATAGGGCTGGGAGTTTCACTCAGTGACTTAAGTGCTTGCTTGGTAGGCATGAAATTGTGAGTTCGATCCCTGGTACTGACAAAAAAAATTACTATTTTCAGAACAATGCAGTATTAGGCCTGGGGAAAATTCTGAAGGTAAGATGAGTGACTCATGTCATAATGCACAGTTTCTTACTTGAACTATGACTACTTTATTTTCATATGCACATTTGACATAAATTGCATTAGATTCTTGCCTCAAACTACTTTGGGAGAATTTAAGAGGCTGAAGTTGTGAATTACCTTATGTTTATTTTAGTGACTAAGTCTGGATTCTTAAAATAAGATAATCTTTATGAACAGAAAGACAGAAGTGAAGGCACACATCAAGAGCAATTCCCGTGGAAACAAAAAAAAGTGTTATGGTTTATGTCTAGGTGCCCCCCTAAGCCTCATGCAGTCATGGAGGTGGTTGAATCTAGTGTGTGAGATTAATTCATTGTCTAGCACTGGAATTGGTGGTGTCAGTATTGTACCCTCCTCTGGGGCAGGGAGCTGGCATAAAATATAGGGGTGGGAAGGAGACTTCTTTGCCCTTTTTTGCCCTTCTTGGTCTTGTCACTTGTGGTAGCCATGAGGGCTATGCATCAGTCAAGTCACCTTGCCTTGCGGCCAGCTTAGTATAGACTGAAACCTCCAAAAAGTGTGAGCTGAACAAAGCTTGCCTTCCTTCATTTTGGACATCAGGTATTTTGACTCAACAAGGAGAGAAAAGTAACCAAGACAAAAAGGTATTCCTTATTCCAAATCCAGGGAGAGACAGAGAGAGAGAGGGGGACAGAGACAGACAGAGAGAGACAGAGACAGAGAGAGAGAGATTTAGGTAAAACAGCAGAGCAATACTGAGAAAGAAAAAGAACCTGAAATTTGAAGAGATGTTTATTTTGGGTGGTTAGAGAGAGGAATATGCCCAGTTAAGCAGAAAAAGAAAACATCTTTTATTACTGAAAAAAGAATCTTGATCAAAATGTGATGTATTATAAAAACTTCAAAACTATGTAAATAGGGAGGGAAAGATGAGTTGAAGGGAAGAGTGAAAAAGAATCAAAATATATCTCTTATGGGGACATTTTCCCTATGATGAATATGATCATTGTGTATATTCAAAATGTACCAATAAACTTAATAAAAAAATTTACAAGGAATAAAATTACAAACGGGATATTCAGGGATTTTAATTTTATAATAACAATAGCATTTAGTAAAATGTATGTAAATCTGAATGATAAGCAGATGCTATGTGTGTACACCTAAATACATAAAAAATGTATTGTTTAACATAAAATTAGAGCCAAATATTCTGGTTATTAAATATCTTAGATATTTCACTGTTGCACATCACACCACTGCACCTTCTATTATAAAGCTAATCCATGTTATTTCCATTTTAGGGTAAATTCTTAGAGTTATTTCTGCTGTAATTCATAGAAATGTTTTTAATTCTGGAAATATTAACTAATGTTTTCCAAAATGAACATTGTTGAACCACTTTC
The DNA here is from genome assembly GCA_004363535.1 of Dasyprocta punctata. NCBI lineage: Eukaryota > Metazoa > Chordata > Mammalia > Rodentia > Dasyproctidae > Dasyprocta > Dasyprocta punctata. The sequence goes on from RJWM01014448.1 coordinate 43,775, forward strand.
ATCCCAATTTTAGAGTAGGTATAATTTTAAAAGGATGGCTTCAAAAAGGGATATCCTGATGATTAACTCAATGACCTGCTTCTTTTTACATATGGAGATGTTACATATAGATGGTAGCATGAATATTTCCTATGATCCTTTTGATTTTTCCTGTGGAGCGCATGTTCATAATGAGTCTCCCCTTCACAGCCGTGGTCAAATAGCTTGAGAAATACTGACTTGTGTCATGGTCAAATAGCTTGAGACATACTGACTTGTCCCGTTATAAAATGACATGGGATTGTGAGCTTTTTGATAGCAGAAAATCAACAATATTTTCCTTTCTATTTAACTTTTTACTTGGAATAATTTTAGATTAGCAGAAGAACTGGAAAGATGTAACAAAAAATTCTTATAAACTAATCACTGATTTTTCCATTACATGCATTATTAGAAGTATATTTATCAAGTCCATAATATGAACATTGATGCATTTTTCTTAGGTAAAACTGTATTTTATCCATATTCTACTCATTTTCCCACTATTGTATTTTGTGTCTTGTGGAATTCAATCAGAGATAACACAGTATATTTAGGGCAATGATTTTTTTAAAGTTCCTAAATTTTATGATCATAAACCATGGGCACACTATCTTCTCCACTGTCAACATTTAACACTAATTTCAGAATTTATTTTTATTCGAAAAAAGAGGAGATTAGTTTGTTTACTTCAGAACATTTCCATTGTGTGATGATACTGCTCTTCTATAGCCCTAGCAAAAGGAAGTGGAGAGGTAAGATTTACTTCCATATTTGGTTAACAGAAACTTAAATTTCAACTTCTCACTTTGCTTGAAATTTGTAAAATGAGGCCATATGAAACCAATGCAGCTGGGTCTAGCAGGCTTGGTGTAGTATTTAAGGATTATTAAGAATATTTAGAAACATTGTGGATTAAAAATAAATCACTTTTTTGCATTGCAACTGACTGGAGAAATTTTATATTTGGAAATAAAGAGGATGTGAGAAAGCACTTCTCAGGCTCTTGGTAGAGGAGGAAATAGAAGAATATTATCATTTCTCCTCTCTGTCTATGGGCCTAGGGATTTTTCTCACATCATCATCATCTGTGCTTCTTACTGCATGAGTGTTTTTATGCTTAGGACCTTATCGTTTTGCAAGAATGCTATCAATAGACTCTTCTTAGATACACTTAAGGCATTGTAGCCTGAGGCTTATAACGTTTTAGGAAACTTGTTTAAAGACTATTTTACTTTGACTCACCTATGTTTTGAACAAATGTATATATATGTATATATATATATATATATATATATATATATATATATGTACATATATATGTAGTTACATGGAAATTTTCACACAGACATCTATGCATTATTTCACTGATAGTTTCCACTTGCATGTAGAGGGAGGATACAGTCATTCTTTGAAACTGTCAACTTATAGAAAATGGTGTTCAGAGACCATGATATTTTCTGATCTCTCATGGAAATCCATATTGTAGACGTGGAGGGTGACTTCTTAAGTGAGTGAATAATTCCTGCAATGGGTAAGTACACTTTATGGTGAGTAACTTTTTCAAATTTTAACCTTAAAGTAATTTTAGGAGTTAGTAGGTGAGTTATAAATGAGCATCTCTGCTTTACAAGCCAGGCACATAAAATTGAAAGATGCAATTTGAGGAATCCTACTTGATCCAAGTGGGTCATATTAAACAAATAATAGTCACATGATTAACAAAGCCTTGATGCTCTTGTTGGTGTCCAACACATTTTATCTCTGCTTTACCTCTGTGGTTGTTGCCAATTTGTTTCCTTGAATTTTGTGCTGTACTAAATCAAGATGCCTCATTCAAACATCAGGAAAAAAATCAGAGGCTTTAATTTTTAGAGGTACATGAAGCCTGTAGCAGGGACACCTCTGCCCTGAAGTCTTCGATGGAAAAGAAACATTTCCATTATTTTTTCTGTTAATAAAGCAGAAAGGACTTGAAACTTAGAATAGAGGTTCCAAGTTGCGGAACAGGCATCTGCTGTTTTCATGAATATGGTGTCTTTAAGCATGAGTGACCCAGTAGTAAAACAGGGACAATAAGACCACCTGCAAATGACACCCTAGGCAATGAGTACCTAGCAATCCTTAACCTTGTACTGTTTCACGAAGGGATCAAGAAAACACTTGGAATAGTCATTATTGTTTTTATCAACTTCTGGTCTCATTTATAAACAATTAAAAAGAAAAACTGAAGCCTTGACACAACATAAATGTTAAGTATAGAGCTAGACACTTTCCCGTATACACTTTGGTAAATTAAAGAGCAATTCACTTAAAGGTCAAATTCCATTCAGATTTTTGGAGAAATATTTGAAGAGTAGCCATGATATTAGAGTATTTCTTGAATTATTTTTCTGTTTTGTTCTTAGATAATGCTATTTTGGATGAGGAATGACATTGTACTATGTTAAGCAAATGACAGGAAAGAATATAAACATTAATTTCTCATCACTTGATTTTGCTTTCACAATGTCTTTCAATAATACAGATTTGGAAGCCACGAGTAAAACCATTGATCTTGTTTACTACATCTTGATACATCCTTTCCTTTATAATTACACTAGGACTAATTTAAAGAATTAAATAATTTACCTGTATTTTAATTCTGTTTTATTATTGGGGACCTGGCCTAGATTCCCAACCTCCCAAATGAATATACAGCAAAGGCTTAAATAAATGAGCCAAGTTATATGATTTTAGGGCTCCAAAAGGATCAAAACCCTCTGCAGTTATTCATTCTGAGGTTAGGGCGAGGACTAAGACCAAGACTTCTCTGGACAAACCGTATTTAGTACCACTTCAAACAAAGAGAAGAGATGCCAAGGAAAGTGTGGGAAATGAGCAGAACATTAGGAGTCACTTCAAAGACTTCTCCAAGTAGTAAATTTTGCCAAATTAGGAGAACTGTCTTATCTCAATGGTGATATTAATGGTGGGAATGACAGCAGAAGTGAGATGTCTGCAGCTGCAGTCCCTATCTACTTAATTGGGTTTGGAGCCAGACATCTTCAGCTGTGACCTTATCTTACCCTTTGAGGTATCTCTGGCATCACAGGTCACTACAGGTCTCAGCAAGGACCAGTGATTCACAGAGGTTCACTTACTATGAATCAGCTCCCATCGCCAGGCAAGGGGCCTAGACGCAGGACAGTCTCACAGATAAACATAGAAAGCCAATTAGTTAATTTTAAATCCTGATCAGAGTTTCTTCGTAGTGGTCTCCAACATCTCCTCCTTTTTGTTTTTGTAGTAAAAGTTGAATCAGGGTAAGTCGTGGTTGAATGTTGTCTAGGAGTTGGCCTGTCTTGGCTCCTCTTTAACAGACTATGAATAGAATAAGGAGATGATTCCAAGCATACCAACATAAAGCCAAAAGTGTGCATTCAGATAGTTGAATGGATTTGATTGATCTAAGACATCAGAAAATTTCTCCCAATTTTTAATTTGTTCATCAAATTTTTGGTTTTGTTGGCACATTGACAATACTTCCTTCTGGAGAGTGCTGATATCCATAGTAACATTTTGATGGATAGCTAGCTCTTTGTACATGTTTCTTTATATCCTACCAAGGATGCATAGATTTGTTATAAGGCAAGGGAGTTATGCAGAAATAAGCGGCCTTGTAATGGCACTTTAATCCTTGTAATAGTTGTAGGCTCTCTACATGATCTCCCATCCATAACACAGAAGTTTCCAGCATGCCGAGCTGTGTCTATAATTTGGCATCTATGTTATGTTGTGTGTTCCATGCTTCTTCAGCAGTTATTGTCCAATTATGTATGAAGGGAGCCATTTGTACAGAATGTGCAACAGCCACTGAAGAAACTGTCACACTGGAAGCTAGGAGAACCAGAGAAACAATTCCTGCAATAATTAAACCAAGCATTCCTTTTGTCCTGTGGGTCAGATGTTTTACTAGTGTATGTAGCAAATGTGATGCCAGAGAGTATGGCCACATTTCAGTGAGATTAACAGGGATCCAAACTCCCAGCATGTGACCCATTATAATAATGTTTGTCTGTAAACAGCACCTGATGTTTCACAGTGGCTCAAGGTACAATTTGAGCAGTTAAGAGAATTAACATTCCAAAATACGGTGCTATGTAACAATACATAAGGATTGTAAATGCAAATAGAAGGTTGGACAGTGTTATAATTTTGTTTTAATTTAAGAATTTCTCTATAATATGATTTAATACCCCTACCAGTCCATATGCTCCCTTTTATAAAAGTTTGAGCCAATTTCCAGGAAAACTGTTGTGTTGGTCCTACTTGTGCACCATAGATTAAGTGAAGCATAGGGGTACTAAGCCCTAACATGGTCCAACTGACAAGTTGCACAGGTAGAGATTGTTTAGTAACATTGTCTGAATATGTCCAATTTAGGATTTGCCATGGGTTTGTATGTTTTATTCTACCAATGAGTTCTTCCTATGGGCTCCAATGAATAAATTCATACTATCCTATTTTTCCTTTAATTCCTGCTTTGGCCCAACAAGCAGCCCAAGGCCAAACAGCCTCTTCATGTATCTGTAAATGACTAATTACAGAGCAGATAGGTATCTTTGACTTCCATAAATCTGTTACATTTCCTGCACTAGGTGTAGACCTCAGGGTGATAACAACCAATTGCTCTAAAGTGCATTCCATCCATATTTGTGGGTGGGCAACATGGCAACATTTTGATTGAACCTTAAGATCTTCAACACATAATGGTGAAAGGACACAATGTAAAGTATAATTAATAGTCACCTTGTCTGGCATATCAATAATCATAACTGGACATGGAATGGTATCTAACTTAGGACCAGTCATGTCTGGTTCATCATAAATCTCAGGTGGAGAATCTGCACACGTAATGGGTCTAAGTAATGTGGGTTAGGGACATAAGTCCAATACTTGACTCCTGAGACAGGTGTTATACATACAGATACTGCCAGCAGAGCCATTAAGGCAATCAAAAGATTTTCAGAGATTGGTGGAATGCCCCTTTTGGTGACTGTATCTCTAGCCTCGTGAATCATTGCTTGGATGTCATTCCACTGGATCACTCATCCTCTCTCCTGGCCTCTTGGGGGAGCTGGAGGTTGATTTTCTGGCTGATTGGCAGGTCTCTGGGGGGCAACACTCATTGGTTAGGTCTATCCTCTGAAGGACCCAGATTGTTGGAGCCATCATACCGGACTCTTTCCAGTGTCAGTCGTGTCTCCTGCCAGGGTCATATATTCCTGGATGGCAGTCACCTTTTGGATTCATCAGTTGTTAAGAGACAAGCATAACCTCTTCCCCACATTATTAGTTGTACTAATCCTTCCCATTTCCCTGTGCTGATATTCTTAAAGCACTTGAGCTCTATGCTGGACATAATCATTGGATGTTGACCAATGAAGTTCTGCAGGAGTCAATTTGCTGTCTGTAGCTGGATTTAAAAAGATTAACATAAAAAGAGCAAAGTCTAATTGTGTTTGTGGAGGTAACAGTATTCCCACTTTTGTTTACTTAATTGAGTTTTGAGAGATAGATGTGCTCTTTCTACAATTGCTTGTCCTTGAGGGTTATAAGGAATTCCTGTAATGGGTTTAATATGCCATAGTTGAAAAAGCGATTGTAGGGACTTCCTGCAAAATGGCCGACCTGATGACTCCGCCATAGGGAGACTCCCTGGAATATACCTCCCAAGTGCTGGAATACAAAATAATACAATAACAGAAAGAAGGAAAGGGGAGGGAGATGGATCCTCTGGACCTAAGAGGAGTCTAGGATGAGAACTGTAGCCCACGGAAAGAGTAAAAAAAAGAAGAAGTAAACAAAGGTGGCGGTGCCTCTGACCGGAGCTCAATCCAATCAAGGCAGACTCAAACTGGGAAGATACGATTAAAGTGCTTGAGATGCGCGATTGAACTTCTGTGGCTAAGGTGGAGATGGCTAAGGCGGAGACGGCGGAGGCAGCTATCAATCGTGGAAAGAGGTGGTCGTGAGCAGGTGAGTGAGTAAACTCGGTGGGCCCCAGCCCCCACCCCCACTCCCCAGGGAGAGCAAGGAACAGGCTTCCTTCTTGAGACTGGAACTGCACCTAATTAGGCACGGTTCCTTGCCCACACCAGGCCCTGGAGGGTCCTGGCAGAATCTGCACAGGCGCCCTGGGGGTGATAGAGGAAATTAGGCAGACGGCCCTATCCACACACACTTCACCAGACATCCGCGGAGCCAAGGTGGGCTGGGGAAACACATCAGAGCCCAGGAAAATGCCAAGAAGGAAAGGTAGAGGGCGCTCTCCAGACTCCGATACAAGCAGCACAAACCTGATTGACATAAAGGCAGACAAGGTTGGGAGTCCAAAAATTAAACTCTCAGAGGAGATGACAACTGAAGTGGGGAGACAACTCCATGAAGCTATGAAAGAAATTAAAGTGGCACTGTTAGCCCAACTGAGAATTGAAATGAAATTAATAATTGGGCAATCCCTTAGCGCCTCTAAAGGAGACATAGCTGGAAAGGTGGAGGACGGAAAATCAAAGGAGATTGAGAATGAGACAACTAAAGACTTAGAATGCATCAATCAGATTCAGAGAGAATACCAGGAACTCAAAGACTTCAATAAAAGTTGGCAGAACCACCTGAAAGAGACTAAAGATAGTCTTTCATATCTCGAAGAGAAAATCGCAGC